>RPOG01001077.1:0-186182 GCA_008086565.1 Thalassoma bifasciatum | reverse complement strand
ATAAAATGTTAAGCAAAACAATCAAGATAGCTGAGTTTTCTTAATTCATTTGTGCAACCATTTGAATTTTATGAGGCTGCAGAAAGTTAATTCCTGTTCAACAAATAACAATGTGAGAAATGTTTGTTATTTAGATTAATGAAGATGGTGGTTACATTTTTTTATATTAGCAAGTCACCACTGTATGGTCACATTTTATTAACCAGCCAGTCTTTGATATCTCTGCTGGGCTTTATGCTGGAGCAAACTGCTGACCAACTCCTTGAGAGGCTGAGTACCAGTGGTTGTTTCATGTCCTATGTTGTAGAAAAAGAGTCTGAAAAACAGCAAGCAGAGCAAAGTAGAAAAGGTCACACAACGATGTTCCAATCACAAACACTAATTAATGCACGCTGTTCTAATTACGGTTACTCTTCAACTATTTAGGCAAGAGAAAACAACCTTGTTCCTGAAAGAAGAGATGACCTTTCCAGGCACCATATCAAACTCTTTAGGGACAAAATAATTGAAGGATAAAGGGTTTAGTCTAATATGACAAGCTTTACTAGAAATAATACAAACACTTGTCAGATTTCAGTTTTTGCAATGTACATTTGTTAGAAAATGACCATCAAAGACACGATTAATCGCATGAATACATGTGTTGTTTACAGAAACCATAGTTTGAGGACAAATACATTTGGCTGTGATTTCAGATTTTTAGTTTTGCAGCTTTCCATTGATTGTCCTCAAGGCCAGTAGGAACTAATGGAGTCAACTCAATCCTACAGAATATGGATGATTGTCAATATTTGCTGTGATATAACCTCAGATCCATATACATTAGTCTCATAGGGAGCTGTAAAAGCCTTTCTCTCAAAGCACAATGTGATTATTTGTCCAAAAGAAGCATCCAGTTTCTTCCAAACATCATCTGTCAAAACAATTTGTTAACATCAGTGTTTAAAGATGTAATATAAGTAAAGTTAGTATTGGTAGCTTATTTTCATGCATAAATTAAAAACCATGAAACCATCAGCGGATTAATCTCTCAGCTGATATTTCAAAGCTTGATCATGCTCCAAGGACAAACAGACATCCTCACAGGACATCATAACAGATCCCGTAACAGGCACAGGCAGACCAGGTCTAATAAGAAGACGATTACCAGAGCCTCAGCTGGCACCGAAACAAAGACCACGAAGAGAAAGAACTCGCTGCCATGAGTGCCGCTTCATGTTGAGTAGACAGATGTTAAAAGGATCGACGTTTTTCATCCTCTGTGCTCAGACGCGGTGATAATTCACCTCCCAAGACTAACCAGGAAACTCAAACACACTTCCACACAAACTGTTCCACTCATCCGTCTTCTGGTTAGCAGCTCCTCGCTCTCTAAAACTGTCACGGCTTAAATACAGGTTTGAGACCTTGGAGGCAGCCAGGGGCCAAAAAAGAAGAAACTTTACAGTAATAACTTTGATGATGCTGCTCTGGAGGGTCTGCTGGACGTCCTGTCGTGAGCTGATGTGTGTGGAAAAACCTGAGTGAAGAATATTTGTTTTCTGTTGGAGATGGAATCCAAAATAGACTCTATTAAATCTGCTATCAATTTTGGTAGTAAGACCGAGATCTTCATCAAAACTGCTGAAATAGTGAAGTCATCACATGAGGATCTCCCAACTGCTTCATGACATGATGGAGGGACTGGGCATTAAACACTAAGGTCTACCCATAGGTTCTGCCAATCAGAGAGAAGGGGGTTTGTAAAGCAGGAAGTCTTAAAGAGACAGTAGCTTAAACTTGGTGTTTCAGACAGAGGCTGAAACAAGGGTTTTCTAAATCATCAATGAGAGAAAAACAGATTTTTTTTTTTGCTTTAAATCATGTTAAGATGTTACGGGAGCACTAGGGGGATAGAATAAAAACTGCCAAAGCACAATACTGTCTCTTTTAATATATTACACATACTCCTTTTTTTTACCCAACTGGTGCTAGAGCTGGTTCCGAACCAGTGCCTGACTTAGCACTAGTTCTTTGTTTCCACTGACAAAGCGCCTGCTTGAGGTGCTAAAAGCTGGTGCTTAGCGAGCACCAACTCCCACGACACTTGGGGAACTGTAGGTTGTGGTTTTCTTGTTTTTATTAAGGTTGTTTTTTTCTGGTTTTGCGTCTTTAATCAGAGGAGAGGACAGTCAAAAGAGCAGGAAACATGAGCAACTGGACAGTAAGAAATAGCACATTTTTCAGAAGTTTGATGTTTTTTTAACAGTTGTATCCCCCTGAAATATAAATCAAGAAATAAGTCATGAATGAAACGTTTGCCTATAGCCCCTATGTTGAATGACAGCTCTCTATCAGAGGTCAAAGCAATAGCACACATCTCATTCATAACCCCGACAACCACTCCACCTCTGGCTTTTATGGCAGGTTCAGTGTCAGGCCATAAATGACTCTCATTGTCTTCCTTTATTTGCTTTTGTGATGTTAAAGTAATTATTTATCTGAAGCAGGGAACATAATGTCTCAGTGCCGTGAGATGTAAGCAGACAGAGCTGTGGTCTCCGTCGGTGCTGACCTGTTTTAACAGCAGGTAAATAACACAGTCCTCCTAACGCTGTCCATTCACAGTGTCAACACTGATTGCTGTAATGTATTTGCACAGGATCTTTGCCAATGATGAAGATGGGAACAGAGGATAAACAGAAGATAAACATGAGGCAGGAGTGTTAATTATCTGTCTGGCTACCACTGTTACCTCACACATCCACCTGTGCCTGTCTGGAGCAGGTAAGGGGCAATGAAACTGGGACTTTCAGAGGATTTGAAGCTTTTTATGACCTGATTTAGGTCTGATGCTTGGATAGCTTTTACTTTAGAAGGTTAAAAAATATCCACTTAGCCTCCCAACATTTTGTTTACTGTTCATTTTAAACTCCTGTGCACCCCAAAGGAGATTCAAAACCCAGAAGGGTAAAAGTATTTAGACTAATATTTGTTTTAATTTAACATATCCCATCTACTTTGTGGCCTCAGCAGCTTGTAAAAAAAAAAAAATCTAGATCCACTGGTATCTTTAGCCTCAAGGGACTGAAAGAGAAGCACAGACAGAATATAAAACTGATCAACTTTGTTTGGATCAGCATTCAGAGGTTTAATCTGACTGAGATGTGATGGTGGAAACTCAGTTTAGCTGCTTCAGCCTGAGATGTTCCAGAGTCTGAGGATGCGATTGACACCGTCTTTGATGTCTTTGAAACACAGGATCATCGTGCATTTGGGTAAATGGGCTCACTCAGGGAGTAATTCATGTTTCACGGGCAATTTTGTCTCAGAAAATGACAGTAAGACGACAGGCAGATAAAAACCTTTGATTGGAGTGTTTGTCCTTGCCGCTCAGGTAAGAGGTTTGATTCATTGCACAAAATGAAGCCTCAAAATCTGCTCTGAACTTCGTTTCAATGTGCTTGCAAAATCAATCAAGCTCTTAATCTCTTTCCTACTTTGAACCCAACCATAAATCCACCTCTGAAGAAAACTGCAACTGTTATCTTAAGCTGTGGATGTAAATCAGTTTCCATTGTAAATCTATTTCTGCTGTTGCATTGTTAAGTGATAGTCGGTGTCTTTGACAGATTCATTCTGTTGGTGAGAATCAACTAAAACAGCCTTATGCAAACCTGAGGAGACACATTTCTAACAGCTGTCTTGTCTTGTCCCCTGAAAGTACATGGTGCTATACAATGGCATGGATATTTTGAAGGGCTGGGGCGAAAGAAGAAAAAAGGGCATACAACTAGCATTTTGGCTCCCGATAATACTAATAGAGCACTGAGGGGGAAGTTTAATGTTGTTCCCCAACCAGGACAGCAATTTTACACGTTTTGACTCCCAAAAGGACAATTTGTGTATTTTGGCCCCCAAGAGGCCATTTAAAGAACTGTTTTGGTTACCAAGCAGGGCACTTTAGCAAGTGTAAGGCTCCTGTGAGAACAATTTAGTGTGTTTTGGCTCTCAAAAGGGCACTTTAATATGTTTTGGCTTCCATAAAGAAAAATTTTGTGTATTTTGTTCGCACATGTTTGGGCTCCCGTTGGAACACCTTGGTACATTTTAACTCCTCAGAGAGCATTTCTTGCACATGTTTTTATTTCCTTCCTAGGGGGGTACTGTGGCTTGTATTTTGGCTCCCAAGGGGATACTTTGATGTGTTTTGACTCCCAGGTGGGTCACTTACAGATTTTTATTGCCCCCAAAGGTTCACTTTAGGGCATGTTTTGGCTTCCAAAAGAACAATTTTGGCTCCCAAGAGGGCACTTTGGTGTATTTTGACTCCCAAGGGGACACTTCAGCACATGATGGCTCATGATAGGGTACTTTATTGCATGTTTTGGCTCCCAGGAGAACAGTTTATCATGTTTTAATCAGCCACAGGGGCAGACTAGCGTTGTTAACCAACCAGGAGGGCACTAAAGCACCTATTTTAGCTCTCAAGAAGACACTTTGCTGCAAGTTTGGGTCCAAGGAGGGCACTCCAGCACATATTTTGGCATGTGAAAAGGAACTTTAGTGATTTTGGCTTCCAAGAGAGCCCTTAGGTATATGTTTTGGCTCCCGGGTTTGGCACTTTAGTGAGTGTTTTAGCTCCCAGAAGGACAGTTCATCATTTTTTTATCAGTCAAAGTGGAAGATCAGTGCAGTTTGCCAACCAGGACGGCACTTCAGTATTTGTTTGGCTCCAACAAGCTACTTTGGCAAGTGTTTAGCCCCTGAGAAGGCACCCTTACCTCCTGTGCACACCACTGGTGCTAGATTTTGTCCATCTTTAAGGGATTCAGCATCTTTTCCATAGACCTTTCATCATGCAGACTTGAGGCTGCAACATGTATAAACTGCTGAAAGAAAATTCAACTCAATGGAAAAATTGCAGAGATGTGGTCTGAGCTGCACAGCAGGTAAAGTGGTCATAACTTCTCAGCTTTTAGCCTGAGGCACTGAGGAATGGGAGAACTTTCTTTACTAACACTTTTGATGTCTGATCAACAAACTTAGGTAAAATCACCTGAGGCAATTTATTCCACTCAGTGTGGATTTTTTAAAAGGTGATACAGAACTTTCACATGTTCAGAAGAGCTGTTGACAACCTGAAAACACTATGAATAAAAGGATTTCCCTCCTATTTAGCTTTTAAAACAACACTTTTGTGAGAATTTATCTGCTGGAGGGAGGATTCATTTGGGTATGTGCAAAAACACTGATGCACAGAGATGCTGTTTGCTCCATAGAGCAGTTTGTAACTCTTTGTGCATGAATTAGTGTCTTTTTTTTTTGCTCATTTGCACACATTAAAAGCTGCACAAGCCTTTCAGGAATCAAACTTAAAGAATCACAACAAGCAGTTTTATGCACAAATCTCACTAATCTTTGCAGAATTAGATTGGTGCTGTTCTAAAATCTGTGATTTAAAACTTTAAATTCTTGTCAGCAGCTCACTGTTTATTTAGCTTTGTGCTATTATGTGCTCAGGAATTTTTATAAACTAACATTTATCATTTCAGGATCAAGCACAGCAACTTTTTGGGGGTTCTGTTTCAGTATTGATGAGAAACAGCAGAGAAATGAATCTCAGGAAAACCCAGGGAGCACCTGTGTGTTAAGCTCCTGACCTCCCTGAAAAACGTTATTTCCTCGCAGAGAACAGGACGGGGCCAGGACGGGTCAGGACTGTGCGCTGAGGAAAAAGCCTTCAGAGAGGTTTTGAGTGTATCTAAGCTATGAAAACAAAGCTGACTACTCTGTGGCCTGGTCTCCATCTAAAAATACAAACAGCACCGTGCCAAGAAAAGTTAAAACACTCTGTAAGTCAGACCGGGACCCTTTCTCACTCCTACAGCTGCACGGTACAGTTTTAACCTTAACATTCATCTTTACAGTGACTCAAAACACATGTTGTTCCAGGAAGCACCTGAAGCTCATGGACATTTGCATTTTCCTACTGCAATCACCGCAGGAATTAATATAGCACCATGTCAGCATATACGAGTGCTGTTAATCCCTCAACCGTGACCGCTATGGCTTTTTTATGTTTCAACATCATTTTTCTCTTCCTGTATCTTTACATCAGAACATTTCTTTTATCTTTCAACTGCATCTCTGTCACAATCAAAAGGCCCTCACTGCAGTGTGCAGACTTCAATGTCAACATGCTACCGCTCTTAGTAGACAAATTCACAAATTGAAAAACTTTCAGTGACTCTTTTTGACTCTTAAATTCTAAAAAAATTGGACACCTTGTAAAAAGCAACTGTAAAGTCACACTGCAAATAGATTAACTGTAAAAACGCAGTGCACCTCAGTGAGTTAAAAAGAATAACAACATTATTTCTGTGCTTTGGTTATGTGCTTTCTTTATTCATTTATTTATAAACTTGATAAACTCCCCTGGAGTGTTGTAGACTCCACAGTATGGAAAGTAGACATTGACTATCCTGAAAGTCACTGAATGATGTCATCACCGTATTTGTAGCCCTGTAACGTTTCTCTAAGACTTGAATGTGAATGACAGTGATTCTAGTCAAAGGAAACTAACAAAGAAAAACACACACCTCAATTTAACCAACATAAAATGGCTGCTGGGTTCTAAAAGATGGAGTGGAGGTTTTTAACTCCTCCTCCATCCACTGATTCTACCAAAAAGGGTAGACAAACTAAAATAAATGGCCTGCTGATACTTGAGATTCTCAAGAAACAAAATACTCCTAAACCTTAAACCTAAACACCCTCCTCAAACACACAAAGCTTCTCAAAAACACACACCCACATACACAGAGCAACCAACTAATGGTGTTGGCAGTCTGTGTGTCACACACCAAGTAAGGGAAAGCAACCCCTTTTAAAAGGTAGCCTGGCAGGTGGGCACCAGCTGGATGTGACGAGGACAGGTGCTCTGCATGAAGGGCTCGTTAGGAGCTCTGGGAGTCCAGGCAAACCTGCAGACTGCCAGGCCCCATCTATAACAAGCCCCCTTAGCATTTCATGGCATATGCCGGCTAGCTGAAAGCTATGGAGTTAGAAAAGTCTCAAAATTCACAAATGTACAGAGTAGAATTCACAAATGTGTTAAAATGCACACACAAATATATATATATATATATATATATTGTGATGAACCTCACTGCATTTGTGTGTGGATTTTTGAGACACCCCTGACGTGCTTTGATCCACAAATGCACAAACAAATATCTGTAGCCAATCAGATGTCTCCCTCCTATTTCTGAATGTGCAGATCCAACACGAATTGATCACATTGAAAAAAACTCTGGAAGCTACTCTGCTGTGATTGGCTGAACAGGAGGGAGACATCTGATTGGCTACAACTGTTAAGAATTTGTCCTTCTCTGGGCTTTATTTCCTCAAATCCATGTTTGGTCCATATCTGCTCTGTCAGTGTGTTAACTCATGTTGGCTTCCCTCTGTTGCGTTCTGGCCTCTTTCAGCTCCATCAGGATGGTTCCCATGATCAGATTCAAAACATTTTTTGCTTGATGCAGTGATGCATCAATTTACACAGAGCAGATTGAGCGGGACTAACTAATGGAGTGTGGAAACTCAACTTTAAAGCCAATAGTGCACTGATGTAAGCTCCATGCGTACTGCACACTTCAGTAAAGAGATATTATCTCTCCATCTGACCTCCTCCTTACACCTCTCCTTCTTCTGTTACACAACAGAAAAATGTCCTGTTCCTGTGAATCTGTCACTTTTATTTCCAGTTTTTCCCGCTGCAATAATCCAGCTTCACATTTCTCCCACTTTGATTTCTAATCGAATGAAAATGTCAGGAAGGAGTATTTGATGGCTGTGTGAGAGTAGAGCAGATTGTACATCCTGAGTTAGATAATACAAGGAAATGACTTTTTAAGACTAAATGCTTCTTGTCTTATTGGAAAGATGCATCAAAGCCAATTATAACAGATAGACCCTTAAAGATCCAGCTTCAGCTCCAACTTTAGCGTCAGCCAACTGAGAGTTTTTGAACAGGACAGGACAGAAGGGTGAGGGAGATTTCCTCTGTTAGGTCAGACAAACTCTGCAAACTGCTGGTTTCAGTGTAAGTGTCTGTGCTTTGTCCTTACATAACGCAAAGATAAACTGTGTCACACTCCACAGCCAGACCTCACAGTGTTTCCACAATGATTGATCTGGTCTGGGTCCATTTCCCACTCTAAAAGTTACATATATTCCTTAACAAGAAAAGGAATACGTCCTAAAAACCTGCTTCTTCTTGTCTGTCTCAAAAGACAAACAGTTTAAAAATACACACTCATCCATCCTCTCGTGTTAAACACTCAAACATATGTTGGCATTCCAGTGGAGGCTCTCTACAATTATGTGAGGATGTAAATCTGTACACATGATGATGACAGAAACCATCGGCCATCACAATCTCAGATATGTAAACTTAACTTGGCTGAACTCTGTGGGATGTTTAATTCAATCAGGATGGTAACACGATGTGTCAGAATGTGAAGTGGAGGAACCTGGAGGTTTTGCAGATCTGCAGAGAAAAACAGGGTCAACTATCATTTGATTTCAATTGTTGAAGCTCATTTTAACACAGTCCAACCTAAACATTAATGCTGGTTTAAGTGCACTCTCTATTTGCATGTTTCAGCACTTCATTTGGCATTACCTAACCAGAGCCCACCTCATTGTCAGAAGGCCTGCTTAGTCATTGCCCTCTTAATGGTCCAATCAAAATAAAGTTTCTGCACCTCATTTTTTTTATTATAAAGCCATTTAAAACATGTTCAGTATCATTTTTCATTTCATGCATTTAAGGCTGGCCAAAAATCAAAGAGCACTAGACTCGTTTTCCAATAAATACCTTCAGGCTTTGCTTTACTTTTTTCTATTTCCAAAGTCAAAGTAGAACCAAACCAGAGTCTTTGTGCACGGCAAGTCAATGAACAAACGGGACCATTAGCCTTAATGTACTATCATTAAACAGTTAGCTGCATGCACGACTGTAAATAATCAGCACTTTACTTGCACCATGAAAGCGAGGTAGCTGCAGGACGTCATAATTCAGGGGAAACCTACTGGAAAATCCCTATCCATCAAGTTTGAATTGTGGTAGGTAAACTTTGTGCAGTAATCCTGCCATTAGCACCTGTAATGGTGGGGTCTACTGCCATTAACTTTAATGCTGTATAGGGGCGCTAACTTGGCTCATGCAATACCACTAATCAATTTTATTTTCACCATTAGTATAAACAGTCCGTTTTTGTCAATAATGACTGGATGTGCATGCAGGTCCAGGAGGCTAAATGTCTGACAAATTTGTTGTTCTATATTTGTATGAATGTACATTTGTACAATTTTACTTTGCCTGGTCTTTTTCTGTTGTTCTCAAGATGTAAATATCAGAGAACAAGAAAACATTTTAATTCACTTACAAAGGACATGTACCTCATTCAACCCCGCTTCAATAATCTAAACCATTCCTTTATAAAGGTCTGATTAATGAAAACAAACAGCTTGGGAGTGGATCACATAAAGAACTCCTTAAACTACCCTTTTGCTATAACAATATATCACATTTTATTGGTCACAAAACAGAAAGAAACAGATACTTGTAAAAGTGTTTCCAACTGTTCATGGGAGAACACCAGCAGCGCTCAACATATAAAGAACATTTTTAAAAAAGACAGGAGGGGGTCTCTGTGTCTATATTAGACCATGTTACACATTATTGCACAAACATGTTCCTCTAAATTCCTAGAAATCATACATCCAAAACCTCTCACACATGTTTATCCTCTTCACGGTGACTCTTTTATATTGGTTTACATTAAAGGTTACATGGAGCCAGCTCTGTCTGCCAGGTCACATGGAGCTGATTATGGAGTGAATGTATAATGTTTACAGCATAAATCCTCAGAGCAGAGGATGGTGAAAGAGACAACGGTGGACTCAGAGCCATCAAAGTTCAGGTTTGGCTCTCAGAGTCTGGATGCAGAGCAGGGGTGTGATAGCAGAGTCTGGACCTGGACAGAATGCTGACAGCTTTGTTTCTGCTCGCTGATGTATTTATGACCGCTGAGATCTATTTTTGGAGAGAGTTTGTGCCAAATATCTTAATGGAGTTCAGTCAAAAAGTCACATTGTCAGGATGTTTAGTGTGTGATATCATCATATTGGCCTCAATCACAGCTATTGTCAGTGTTGCAGGAAGAAAGTACTCTGTGACAGGTTTGCAAACTCTGTCTCGAAACACTCCCCATGGTGCAACTTGGACGCACCATGAGCTATGAACCAGCAGCCATCTGGTGTTTCAGGTCTCATCAATATACCCCCTCACTTAGAGGCTGGGAGACTCTCTGTCTCTGCTGCCAACAGACCCCCAAGCAGTGGCGTGCACAGACTTTGTGATGGGCAGGGGCAAAAAGAAAAATATACAGAGCTCATGTTATGGTTCCCAGGAGGACACTTTGGCACCTGTTTTGCCTCCCAGAGTGCTGCACTTTCTTTGTGTGTTGGATACAGAGAGTCAACAGCAGAGAGAGGTTAAGGTATGTATCCTTAAAGTCACAGAGAGTCAGGAAGCAAAGAAGCCACAAGCTGATTGATCTTGAAGACAGGTATTCTGCTCCCACATCTACCATTACCAGATCTTCTTTACATGATTTACAACTAAAAAAAAATCCTCATATTTTTCTTGTTCTAAAAAACCCTTATGTCAGCTCTTTGTTTCAGCTGCTGTCTTTCTAAGGCTCCGCACTTCGCAAACCTTCCAAAGTCCCAGGATGGGGCTTATGTGAATTATTGGCTCCCCATGCATTCTTGCCTCCCAAGAGAACACCCCTTTGCCTCCCAAAAGGGGAAAAAAGTGAGACTTTTGGAATCAAAGAGAGCACATAAAAACATGTCTTGGTTCTTCATGTGTTCCTGCCATCCCAAGAGGGCACTTTAGCGCCTGTTTTGGTTCCCAGAAGGAGACTAAAGCATGTAGTCTAGCTTTCAAGAGGGCAAATAAAAGCATATTTTGGTCCTGTGCATGTTCCTGCTTTTAAAGAGGGCACTTGAGGTCATGTTTTGGCAGTCAAGAATGCACTTAAGTGTGTTTTTTGATGTCCAAGTGGACACATAAAAGCTTGTTTTGGTGCTGCATGTGCTCTTGCCACCCAAGAGAGGATTTCAGAAAATTTTTGGCTCCCAAGAGGGCACTTTAGCAGGCATTTTGGCACCCAAAACTGGACTATAGCACTTGCTTTTCAACAGTTAGGCCACAAGAGGCGAAGGGTCCCAGGAGCCTGTATCAGAGTCACCCTCCAAAGTTCCCCCAGACAATTTCAAATGGACTCTTAGCGGCCCTTTACTACCAGATACATACTCTTTCTCTCTTATGCCTCCTCAATCCTGTTTTTGTATCACACTTCAAAAATGGAAATCCAAGCAACTGTTCATGTCTTGTTTTAAATTACAAAAATGTCTTATTAGACTGAATATGAGTCACACACACCTAAGAAGTCCAAAAAATGTTTTATTTCAAGATATCAAAAGCTTTTCTTTTTTCAGTCTTTTTTTTTTACCTCTCTGGATGGGGGAGTCTGGTTCCTATTATTGTTTGATGATGATTCATGTAAGTGAATAAAACACTGCATATCTTACAGGATCAAGGATCTCAGTTACAGGAGAAAGTAGAATAGTCATCCCTGTCATGATCCAAAAAGTATCTAAAGTTGTTGATCATGTTTCATCTCTCACCCACAGGCTTCTTTGTTTCTGAGCTCTCATGGTCTCTGTAAGTCTAATGCTGAGGCTTTTGGTTATGTTTAATCATTGAGGACAGGGCTGTTGACCTTTTTTTTTTTTTTTGAAAATTCTCTATCCTCTGATGCTCTGGTCTGGCACACAGGATCCAGGATCAGGTGACCCATTGACTTACATGTGAATGAGAGTGCTCACGCTGTAAAGAGAAACTGGGTCAACAGGTCTAATGACCCATCTGTGACAGGAGGTGTTAATGACTACTGATAGAGAGAATCATCTGCTGTATCTTACAGATGGACTCGGGTGTTGATCCTCACACAGCTCCAGACTGATTTATCTACTAATTATAATAATATCAGTCATGTCAGAGGGAGATTAGAAGCTGTCTGTGCAAAAAGAGCTGTATCCAAACAACAACTTGGCACCTGCCCACAGCGCCAAAAGAACCAGATGCTGGTCAAAGGACCATGATGTTGCAACAGCTTCCTCTGTAAAGTGCTACGCAGGATCTGATGAAGCACGAGGCCCAAAGAGGAGACAGTCTTAAATCAGGAGTTACACAGGTTGTGTTTTCTGTGTATTTACATTAGATGATATATTCCATAAGTGGGGTCAAATCTATCTGTGACATGCAAACAGGAAATGATCCCAGAGAAAGTGCATGAACTTAAATCAGTTTCACATCGTCCAGCTGTTGATCGTATTTAACGGTATATAAACAGTAACACTCAGATCCCTGGCTTCCTGCCATTCCAGGAAACTTGACCTTCTGTTGTTGCCAAAGTTTCCTTCATGTGGAGCCAGAGAAATATCAGGCATCATTGAAATGCTTACATGTCACATTGGAAGTACATGCAGCTGTAATGCACTTTCTTTGTGTGTTGGATACAGAGTCAACAGAAGAGAGAGGGTAAGGTATGTATTCTAAAAAAAGACTGTGTGGATTTTCTAAGTGATCCAGAAAAAGTCTTGTATCTATATATACACCCAATTTAAAATGAGATGATCAGAGCTAAAATTGGCAATTTCTAAACGCTAATTCCTTGCATCCCAATTTGGACTGAATGGGTCTGATTGGACCGGATTGATTTACCTCTAGCAGTGAGAAGTAAGCTCTGTGTTTTTCTCTGCTGAAAATGATTTCTGTGAATTTTTTTAGCAGTAAAAGCGGACACTAGAGCTTGACTGACAGAAAAAGGACTGAAGAGCAGGAGAAAGCTAAACAAGAGGGTGATAGAGGACGGGCAAAAGGCTAAAACACAGGCTAGAGGCTAAAGCATGGGTTGAACTGTTTGTTAAAATGTTCATTTCCAACCAAGAGAGTCTATCAATAAAACATAGAGCCAAGTCACATTAGCTCTGCACTGGAAGGACATAATGAGGATTCACTAACATTACACGGTGGAGCACTGGACTGAGTAAATGTAGCCGGCTGCTAAACTACCGTGCAAACTGATAAAGTTTGTTGTCAGGTTTCAAACAACAGCTCTATGTTACTGTTAATGAGTGCATAAACTTGTCACATTGTATCTGGTACGACGTTTTGATGCATCTGTGTTAAGTGAATGGAACCAGCATTACTTACAATATTCTTTAGTTTCTGCAATACTTAAATACTTAAATAAATTGCAGGCATCAATTATGTTTTTATTTCAATATTTTTTATAAACATGTTTCCTAGGCTTCAAATGCTTTTTGACACAACATTTTTCAATGATATGGTTTACCAATATTTGCAAATAAAAGTCCAATGGAGAGATTTGCAATGGAAGGAATCAACAACTTTTGTAAACAAGAATGTGCATAACAAAAGCAGAAGTCAGGGTTTTGATGCACAAAAGACATACTAACAAAAGATTTCTTGGTGTATGTTACATATGCCTCATGTTGAAATTTGAGATAAAATCTATAGAGGGCTGAGAAATTCATTGCGTTTCAACATCCCCTGTCTTGAACACATCCAAACACTCAGTCAAATGTGGCCTCTTGCTTTTAAGTGCCAAGCTCTGGAAACAAGATCAGAAAACATGTAATACCAGGAATTTGTCTCCATTACAAAGTTTCTGTCTCATGTTCAGAGCGTTTTGCTTATCAAGGAACAACAAGCACAGATGAGATGCTGAAGCCCTGTGAGAACAGCCAACCTTTCCAAAATCCAATAAGCCACCAAAGAATTTCTGCTTTTGTTTGTTCTTCCTCTCTGTCTTTCAGGATATTTCTGCTGCCTAATGAGGGGGGTTGTACACACAGTCAGGTCTGTGATAGCATCTCATTCGTTGTCATTAAAGTGGTGTTATTACAACAGAACGAGCCTTCATTTGTCCTCAGCGACATTTCTGTCTTTATTAAAAATGTGTTCTTTGCAATGAAAGCTCTGAAGAAGCACCCAGAGGAGCAGAGACACACACACAGTACCTCATCTTCCCATGAGTCAGTGCTCATGCTGTAATTGATCCAATCAGTTTTCATTATGCTTCCATTATAAGGGCTGTGGAGGCGATACTGTTCCTGTTGTTCAGTCAGGGAAAGGGCAAGAGGGTCATTCCGACGCTTGTTCCCCAAACTTTTGGGTTATGACCCCCAGAAATCTAACTGTGGTGAGTTTTCCTCAAAGCAGGGAGGAGCAGCACGTTATCTTGAAAAGTTAACTTTCTCTTTCTCTGTTTAAGCAGTTACAGCCAAGACTTACAGGCTTCGAGGTACTGTAGGAGAAAAACACCTCTTCATCTATTTTTTGCCAGGGATGTCCAAGCAGGAGCCTCAGGTCTCAAAACAGGAGTCAGCAACTAAATTTAGCCCAGGACAAATCTTTGTCTGATCAAAATTTCATCTTTGTCAGGGAAATCTTTGTCTTTCCTTATTAAAAACACTTTTGATGAAATTAATGATTCAATAAAAATACACACCTCTCTTTCTACACTTTCCTCTCTCACTCCTTTTGGTTTTACTCTAATTACAAATGTGTAACAAAAACAGAGAAAGTCCATTCTGTTGCTGAAGGTTAAAATGGGAAACAGAACAAAGAAGCAATTTCTGAATCCAGAAATAAAATGTGGTTTCTTTTTCGGAGCGTATACAAGAATCTATGAAACATGAGTTTTCCAAAATCTTCACTTTGGCCAGAGTTTTCAGAAAAGACTGTTTTTAATGATGTAAAACTACAGTTTCATGTGGGTGACAGCCCTAAAAGTATAAAGATATATTTGGTTTCCAAGATACCTGGCAACCAGAAATCTTTTCAGGTGTTTCCAGTTGATTATTTGATCAGTGACGCTACTAGTTTACTTCTCACTGAACTTAGTGTTTTCATGAACTGTAATCATCCCAATAAAGCTGAAATATTTCACTCCGTGTAAAGTGAATCTATGATCTGTTTTCCACCTTTTTGAATTGAATAAATGAACAGAGATATATTCTCTTTTCCATCGTATTCTCATTTTTATTGAGATGCACCTGCACATTTTAGCTCATTGCCATAAAAAGCTCTAATTTTCACAGTTTACACCAAGTGGGACCAAAATGCTTTGAGTAGATGAAGCACTTTCTATACTGGAGAGGAAATTGGATAAAACAAACTCTTTTGAAAAGGAATACAACAATCCATAACTTTTACCGACCTCTGTAGTGCAACAAAACCCCTGAATGACTGTCACAATCTGTTCCTCATTGTAATGTGTCAGGGAAACACAGCGCAGCAGAGACCCATCAGGAAACCAGTGATGTCTAGTGAAGATAATTTGATATTTCAAGACCCCGAATACTTTGGAATAAGAAAAAAAAGGTGATTTTGCTTTCCTGGCTGGAGTTCACATGCATGAACGTGCGTCATCCAAACCAAAAACTGGAGCAGCAGAGTGGGCTCAGATGGCAAAACATTTATTGCATCAGTTTTTGATCAATAACAAACAGCCTTCTTCATTTCTGCAGCATGTGGTTGTGTCTTGTGGGCGATTACAGCTCACTGCAGCCGTTCAGCCACTTTCACGGACTTAAATCCCCCAACAGATAGCTATTGTCAAACTTATGTTGGATTTCATGCTCGCTTTGTCAAAGACCTGTGAATTTTTGTTGGCAAACTTGTGTAAATAAAAACAATAATTCAAAATCTCTTTGACAGATTTATGCTTCTCTCATGGAAGGAGAAGTTCAAGTATTTCAGCTACCAAACGGGAGGCCTAATGAAAACCAGATCCTTCGTTCGGGGCCAAGTTTTTCATCAATCACCACCAAAGTTGTGTTGATAATCAATAACACAGCACAAAGATTGAGGAGGATAAGTTAGCTGTGTTTGTTTATCGTGGAAAAGTCTGGGAAAGTGTCAAATGTAATCTTTTTAAGCATTGATAACACTATTAGAGTCCATATCCTGACTGCGCACATTATTGTGGCATTAATTTATTATCTTCAAGACAATACTTAATCAATCAAACCCTCCAAAACAACTGTTTAACAATAACAAACATGCAATATTATGATACGAATCTAATCTCTTGAGATGCTGAAGCTGGTAGAAACTTTAACCCCATGTCTTCTCCTAACTACGCTTTTGTTTCTTGACCCTTAAACGTCAAGAGGTCCAGAAAAAGTATGAAAAGAATTTGAAGAAAGATGGCAAAAGACAACCAGATGTCAGAGGAGGTCACGTGGATCTAATGTCTGAAACAACAACCAGCAGGAGATGAACTACCGCATTCCTCCTGTGATATTTCATGCAGGGGGGGCTAAATCTGGCCTCATTAAGGTTGTTTAAGAACGCATTTTTCCAGGCTTAATCAGCGAGGGCAAGACAGGGGGTGAAGCAGGCAACTAGAAGACAAAGAGAGAATGAGATAGAGACTTGAATTGTGTGGTCAGCGAGCTCATGAGTGAACAGTTCTCTTGCTGATAGCGATCAATACGACTAATTCTGAATTAAAAAAGGTCATTTTTGGATCCTCGAGGGGTCAGTTCTTGGGCCGTAACTGTTCAACCTTTACATTAATGACCCCCATTTTGTGTCTAAGCTGCTAAATTGTGTTTTATTTGCTGATGACACAAATCTTTATTGCTCTAGGAAAAACCCAGAAGCTCATATGTTGTTGCTTTTCACCTCCAGCTCTTATCTGGGTGAAGAGAGCAGTTCAGTGTTCTGACAGCAGTAGAAAATCTTTTGTCTTTCATGGGATTTACTTGACGGCTCTTTTATTTTACATTGCTATCATTTATTTACAATTCACTGTTAAAAATGAGAGTTTATATGGTGATGATTTAACTTTGTTCTGTGTGTTGGCAGGGGTTAGATTAAAGGCTGGATCAGGTTTGCCCTGATGTTTTGACCAGATTATCTTTGAGTACAGCTCATGAGAGAGACAGACAGAGAAAGAGACAAAGTGAGTGATGTTGTTTTGTTTAAACTGAAAAAAAGGTGGATTTAAAGTGACATGAGAGAAAGGTAATACTTTGCAAATATGTTTTGATTTTATTTCAACTTTGATATGTGAGCTGTGCCACAGAGCGCCCCCCACAGGCCTGGAGCTCTCTCATTTAAGGCTGAATTGCAGTGTTTCTGTTTGCAGTTGTTTTCTGTTTGCGTGTGTTTTTGACTCACTTGCTGCGTGTTTGGTGTTAATGCAGTTATTTTGCAGGCTTGCAGCATGTTTCAGTCATTGCATTTGCTTTAGATATGCAGATTCCTATGGCTGTGATTGACACACCATTTGATATTCCAACTTCAGAGTAAAAATAAAAGAATGCATGGTTTATCTAATAAAAACTGAAGACTAAAAAACCAGAATCCACAAATAATGTCACTGAAGGGACGTAAACAAGAAAAGAAAGTAAAAGGTAAACAAGACGCCAAGAAACTTCAGTCCTGCCAGTCTAAAAATACAACTTCCTGATGCCTTTCAGAGTAAAACGACTTAACAGAATATACAAATAAAAATCAGTGTCACTATGATGAAATATTAAATGGATATTTCTTAAACTTATTACCATTAGCTGTTAACGTAAATCTTAGATTAAGCTCCTACAGGATGTTTGCATCTGCTTTTCATTTCATTTCATTTTTTAGTTAATTCAAAAAGGTCAAAAGGAACCAAAGTAAATCCTTTGTACAATGTGCTTTGTTAGAAAAAAAATCGAAAGACAGCTCCATAGCGACATAGAAAATAAGGTCTTTTGAATATGATGCATATTTATCAATTTGTACATAGTTTCAGCTGTTGTTGAGCTTGTGATGCAGACCAGCCACCTTAATAAACAGACTTGCATTGTTTAAAAAAAATTGAATACACCTTGTGCACTTGTTTATCATCCCTCACTCTTTTGGCTCTTGCCCACAGAGCTATACGAACCAAAAGCTAATTAAATGACTGGGATATTGCTGTGCTTGGACCTGAACCCTGCAGTGGATTTCTGGAGCATTGTTAAAAAAGGAAAATGACAGACCCAGGAAAGAAGCCTTTTTTTAAATTCAGTGTCAGTGTTACGGTGTTTGTCTAACCTGCCATGTTTGCGGACTTTACGAGACAAAGCTATTAACTGTCGGGAATTTCCTCATGGTTTCAAAGAGTACAGTCTGCAGGAGTCTTTTCACAATTTGACTCTAAGACCTTTGCAGATTTAGCGGTGAGTTTGTGTTTGTGATCATTGTCTTACTCACCCTGACCGAGTTCTATTTGGCATTATGTCACTGTATGAATTACAACCAATGAAAAGTTATATTGAAAACAGCTTCTAAGTTGATCACAAAGAGTTCAGTGATCTGAAAATTGTGGGTTTTATTTCTACATAGCAGAGTTCTTGGCGATATGAAGTATCTGCCTGACAGCAGTGATTTCCCTTTTTCTCCTCTCCACTTGTAAATACAAAGTAGGAGACAATAAACGAGGTAATAAAACTCCTTTCCTTTTCCTTTTAGAAATCTGAGCTGCTCTTTTCCTGACTGACACTGAAACGCTCCGAGGTCGTTTCACTCCATCAGGAAACATCTTTGACGGCCAAGGAGGACAAATCGACCATCACCCAGGTAACCTCCATCACAGGAAGTCTTCTATGTGCAAATTTAATGGCCCGGCTCCTTGTGTCAGAATGAGCCATGGTTTGTGAGTCAGACACACTTTTAATCAGACTCCAGAGACGTAACGTGTCCATGTTATTACTGGTTCCTGAACCGGATCAACTTTTTATTACTTGTTCGTCAGTCAGATCCAAATCAGCTCCAACATTTAATGAACTCTTCTTTGGTCAATGCTCCATCCTTTCAACAAGTTTTGTAAAAATTTGGCAAAGCATTTTTACATAATCCTGCAGACAATCACATAAACAAACGAGGCTCCAAACAGAATGTCCTTGGCAGAGGTGGGAGCATCGAGCAGCATGTTCAGGGTCCGTTTCATGCCACTAACTGGATTTACCAACAGTAGCTCCCAAAGCCAAGAACACCTCTTTACATTTGTGTGAGTGATCAGAGTCAGCTGCAAAATATGTTTTTCAAAATATGTTTCACCCAACTAACACGTTGAGTGAGTCATGTTTGAGGACTGAGGGAAGCTGTCAGAGTTCATTCTGAGGTTAAAATCTTTGCTCTGTTCGTTTTTGTTCTCAGAGCAGTTGACACAGCAGGCGCTCCGGCCAACACCACTCCAGGCGGTGCAATGTCTGACAAAGTCCTCATCCTGAAAGTCTGTAATGTACAAGTCATCCAGTAGTTTCATAACCTCACAAACAGGGTGAAGATATTATTGATACCAATTCAGTGTTAAAAAGGTAATTTTACAGGTTTTCTGTGCCAATAACATTTTATGTCGTTTACAAATAAATATATATGAAGTTGGTTTATATATTGAGATATTTATGAGTGTAAATAAATAAAAGTTAGTCAAAATCACACATCAGGTGACTGATGTATTGTTTCGTTCTATGTTATTGACTGAAGTAGGCCACCTAACAATGCTCTGAATTGTTTGGAACCTTGAACTTGCTGTAGTTATGCTAAAATCACCATTATTCTGTATTTCTTGTTTGGAAAACATTTACCTGCTAGTATTTTGACATTTTTGAGTATTAAGTATTGTTCACTAATAGTTATTATGATATGTTTCTGTGATGACAATTGAAATTCTGTTTTAAAACCAAAGTCATGTCAATGCATGCTAACCACTAGCATATCAATGCAATTACCCATATACAATAGCGCCAGGCTAACACCATGTTTTCGATATCTATTTTGGTATAGTAGGTGATGTAAAACAGGTTGAATGCATTGAATAGGAATCTTTGTGAGAGAGTGTTTCAAATTTCTTTGTATGTTCAGTTTTACAGCTTCTAAGAGTATTCTTGGGAAATTGTCATTTATGCAGAAAGGTCAATGTAATGTCTGTCCACTCAGGTGTAATGTCAATAATCAATAAGGTAGTTGTTAAGAATAAAGGCTAATGGCATTGACGGATTGAGCCATTTCTTATGGATTCTTTGCAGGAACTAGATCTTGACTCATCCCTTCTCCTGACAACAGAGAACAGAATCATGAATGAGTCATTTACAGAGAAATCAACATGAATTATTTTCTTGAGAAAAGTTGTCACCTCAGTCTAAATTAGCAGCAGGAAATAAGAAGTCAGCTTCATCTGACTGGGTCCATTATTTCAGATTAATTACCGCAGGCTCTGATTTGGTTTCTATTTTTACTGCGAGCTGCGTTAAGCTCTGCACAAGAACAGAAAGTCTCCGTGTGCTTAGCAACAGTTAGAAAGGAGACAAACAGCCGGTGGCTCCTGAACACTCGTTGGATGCAAATAACCTGGAAATGTTTGGTGACGTCTTCTTACTCATTCAACGAGGGGAAGCTGTGCTTTATTTCATGAAGCAAGTTTTATAAGTGAGTCATGAAGTTAAACTATGACTGGTTGGTGTGAAAGCAGCAGCAAATTTTGGTTTCCTGAAGTGGTCAGGGAGCTTAAGTCGCTCGATATGAAATTATATGTTTCTAACAGCATCAGTTATTTCATCTTTCAGGGGTGGGGGAAGTTTTCCGATCTTAAAGTTATGCTATGCAGGATTCCTATACCAGAGAAAGGTTTACATCCCTAACTGATTATAGCGATACCTTTAAAACTCCAGTGATGTTGTTGATCGTACCCTGTTGTCAACACGAGATGGACTGCGTATAGATACCTGGAAAGCTTCTTCTCTGTCAGATGAAAGGCCAAGCTAAGTGAAAACATGCCCAAGATGATAACATGAACACCAGCCTGGCGTGCCTTCCTCTCACCACATAATCCCTCCTGATCCCAGGCTCCTCGGGTCAGGCATCACTCCAGATGAGCAGTCCAGAGGAGACGGCAGCTGTCTTTAGAGCTGCAGCAAAGCAGGCACAGGAAACCGTCTGCTTTCATGGCTGTCTCATTTCATGGCCCTCAGCCTGCCTGTGTTTACCACACAGTGTCATTTTACCCTCATTTCTATGATAATTGAGCAGCAGTTGTGCCAAATGCACCAAAGTGAGGTGCAACAGAGACATTTAATATGGTCCTAGCAGGATCCGAGATGGGCTTTTTCTGACCTCCTCCTCCAAACGCTTCAGCCCCACAGGCGATGTAAATTTATGATATTGCAGATTTGTTGAGTGAATCCTGGACTCTGTCTTCATATTGCTCAACTCATTTTGAAACATGAAACACACAGAGGCCATGCAGAGAAGAAGGTCAGCAAAGAGCTGGCACATATCATAAATTGGTTCAGCAGGAGGTAATGACACACCATATGATTTATCCGACATGCTGCTTTGAATGCGACATGCACCACTAAGAGGAAAACATGCATATCACAGCTTCTTTTAAATTCATATTTCTCTGTAGACGTGTTTTTCTCTATAAAGTGTAAAAAGATCCCAGCAAAGGGAAGGCTTCTACGTCCACAGCTGCGATAAACAGCGGGTGAGCCAAGTTCCTCGAATCATTCTGCGATCTTCAGTTTGTGGAAGTGTTTGCCTCGTACTCGAGCGATTGTATATTGTTTTTGTGAGACTGCCAAGTGTTGAACTCTGGGTAACACTTGGTCATGATCTGCTGGGAGACACAATGAAATTACCCTCATTAAAACATGTCTCCTTAACAATCAAATCATTACATGATTCAGAAATCACATTAAAGAGTGCTCAGACCACACCTCATGGACAATTATCAGCTGTTAGCAAGGACGGAAAATCCTCTGAGTTTATAACTGAATGAATAAAAGCACTGATCCATCCAGTTTCCTGCTGTCACAGGAAATGAAGATGCTTAAATGAGCTGCCCACAGCTGACGAGCAGTGAAAGACTTTGATTTTGAAATAAAAAGACTGAGTCATGTATTAGGTGGCAGCTGCTTTATGTGAAGGGTCCAACCTCTGTTATATAAAAAAAGTGAAGCTGATGTGGAAGTGCATGTGTCCACCAGAGGCTGTCTGTAAAAACCACATACAATGCCAATTTTTACAGCATAAATAAACATGTTTACAGCCTGGTACAAAACATGATTTTAGTCTGAATAGCTCACTTTGCTAAAGAGAGAGAATATTGTTTATAACACTTTTTTTTATTTATTATCAGTTACTTACGAGTTTTGCTCCTATAAGGGGCAGGGCCCCATATTTAAAACATATATGTAAAGTAACAATGCTGGATGTTCATTATGAGTGTGTAAAGATTTTCAAGCTGTTACACATCAGAGGAGCTGTGAGAACTTTCTAAGTGATCTTGAGAAGTCTCATCTCCAGATATATGCCTGGTCATAATTCACAACTTGAAATTAAATTATCAGTGCCAAAGTAGCTTATTTCTAAATGCTGTTTTTTCAGCTGCCCAATTAGGTCTGGCAGGACTGAATTGCAGTCCAATGATTCACTCTGCTGAAAACATTTTCTGTAATTTATTGAGTAGTCATAGTAGAAACAGGAGCTTGAGTGTCTGATAGAAAAAGGACAGAAAAGGCTGAAGAAAGCAAAACAGGGAAGTGATGAAGCACAGGCTAAAGGCTGAAACATGGGCTAAGCCGTTTGTGATAATGTTGATTTCAATCAAGCGACAACCTCTGGTCTGAGAATAAGAAACATATGCAAAATTATGCTAAAAACTGCTGTTGGTCGAGTGTTCGATGAGACTGACTCCGGACGTACTGACAGTCATATGCACACCAATCCAAAAAAGGTCGTTTTCAGAGCAGAAATTAACATCTTTACAGCTTGGTACAAAACTGTCTCCTGTCTGAATTGTTCATTTTGCTTAAGACATGCCTGAATGAGGGGTGAATTGTTTTCCATATTGGCAACTTAAATAATACTGAGATCACAAGCTTGTCTAATCAGAGGCACAGCTCAGATCACATGACTGACGGGCGCCCAATAGCTTCGAGTTTGGGCACTTGGCACCCATCACATTTCCAATATGGCAGTGCTAGCCATTTTGCTTAAAAAATTGGCATCAGAAACAGACAGGTGACATTGCGGAGTCTTGGTCTTTCTATTGATCTACTAACTATTACAGCATTCTGAGTGTAACTTGAAAGTTGTAGCTATACTAAACAACTAGGAGGGACTAAAGTGATTATCAAGTCAACATGTTACTGATTTATTCGGAGGAAAAACTACAGGTTGAGATAATTCCAACTTAAAATTTAGTGTTACCACAACAACTGCAGTAATCTTTTGTCATATTGATATAGAATAATATGAATCACATTTGTCAGAGTAGAAAAAGAACAATACAACCTCTTTAAAGAATCAAGAACCATTGCCTGTCTCTCTACAGCCAATCTGTAATATAAATGTTGGCCAAATTATGTGACCGACGTATATTGAGTATTGACTCAAGGCAGTTTGAGTTTCCTGCCTGAACAAGCTAACTCTGTTTTCAAAAGATTTTACACTCTGTTTTTTATGATGGAAGTGAGAAAAAAAATCATCTGCCTGATTATCCCGGTTTCTTTTCCTTGTGATCCAGATTTTTATACCTGTTTGCCAGGATACCTGTGCTTCATCTGCTAGAGTCTGCAAACAATAAAACCCATTGATTTTGTGGCATCACCTCACAAAATGAAAATACCAATTCAGAAACAGCATATTTGAGAATTTGCACACACATATCGAAGGAAGCGTATGTGACCTCATGTCTAAGACGTTCTCTCTGTCTTCCTGGCATAAATAGACTTGTTGCTCACTTCGCCAGCTGTTGGAGCAGCTGAGGGGGGAAGAGGAATGTCAGTGGCAGAAAAAGGCCACAGCGGGGTCTGAAAACACCAATCCAATATGTAATCCATCGACATCCTGCTGGTGAAGAGCTCAGGAGTGAGAGAATCACTGTGCGTTGCTGCATTGATTTTGTTTGTCCGAGTGGACTGGAGTCTTTGAACAGAGCGGCTTTGGTTGCTCTTGTCTGGGTCCTTCAGAGAGCAGGGCGATCGATGCTGTGGGTGACAGCCTCTCCGCTCTTCTTGATTCCACTTCATGGATGAAGTCAGACACTTATTTGATGTCATCAAAACAAAGAGGATTACCCTCCTCTTTCGATGAATTACAGACTGTTTTCTGTCGTCTGTCAGCTGTGCAATAAACTATACTCCTGCATGAATACCAGACTGATGTGCATTTGTAAACTCTTTTTTTCCTGACCCTCCATATCCTCCCAGCCGCCCTGGAGTTAAATCAAATCTGACACAAATGTGGAACTTTTGAAATCCATTGCCCTGTGTCGAGGCTTTTTTAGCCAACTGTGACAATGTCATGCTTAATCCAACGCTTTCATCTTCTTCGCAAGAGAAAGTTTCAAATATTTTACAGCGATACGTCACTTTGTTGGCAGAGATGCTGCCATTTGATTATTTATAATTACAAACAGACAGAAATGCAGTTGAATGTAACAGCTGTTGACACAAATTTCCTGAGTCTGAAATCACTTATATCTTCCCCTCTCAAATACCGAAGCAGGTTTTTGCAAACTCTAAAGTAATGTCTTACATATGGCTGCACAAAGTTAGTAGTCAATTCCTCCTCTAATTTCAAAGAGGGGGACTAAGCATAGTTTTTAGTCTTTATCCCGTTTTCCACTGCCCCTTGTAGTATCTTCCCATGATTTACCGGGCTGAAAATTCTTTATTTTTCTCTCCCTGGTGTTTTGTTGAACCAAAGGGGCAACATCTGGTTTATAAAAATGAAGCCTATGCAGAAATGCTAAAAGTTAAAGAAACCACGTACACAACAAGCCACAAAAAACAGTCTTTTACAACATTACAAACCTTTTCACAGCCTGGTTAAAAAAAACAGCTTGGGTCTGAAACAGCAATATCGCTATGGACACATACGTGGTGAAATTTTTTCTGACCCAGCAGTTTAGAAGATGACAGGATCATGAGTTTGTCCAATCAGAGGCTCAGCTCAGCTCATGTGACTGACTGGCGCCCAATAGTTGTTCGACAGGAAGCTCAAACCCGGCGCATATCCAATATTTCAATATTCTACATCAGGAACAGATGGATGTTACCATGTTTAATACAGCACAGTTGTAACCCATGGACAGTGTAATGAATGGACGCAGTCTCTGCAATGTCACGCATCTGTTTCTGAAACAGAGTTTTGAAACAATTTTGAAATTGGGCAGGGCAATGAGTCACCATAAAAAAAAGCTAAAACAAGGCACCTGTCAGTCATGTGAGCTGAGCTGTGCCACTGATTGGGTGAATTCGCAGTTTTAATATCTTCTAAGCTACTCAGTCAGAAAAAAACACTCTCTGTACAGTGCTAGTTGTTAGCAAAATCAGTGATTCAGACGGGGGACATTTTTCTTCCAGGTAAACATGTTAATTTCTGCTCATAAAATGGCCTTTTTTGACTTGATGTGTATGTGCCTTATGGAGCCAGCCTCAAGCAGATCTTAGCACCTCCACATATAAATAAATATATTCATATTTTTAGACTAGAGGTTGCCACTTGGTTAAAACTTGACGCTGGAAGCCAAACCTAAGAGTCAATCAATTGAAAGGATCCAGGTTATATTTGCTCTGCTTGGTAGATGAGCACTGGTAGGACATAACCAGGATTCAGTAATGTTACATGTTGTGTTCTGTTACAAGTCACAACATTTGCACAAGTCCTACAGTGAGGGAGTTGCTGCAATCTACTTCAAACGAATTTTCCTCACAGTTACTTTCAGACCCTAACCTTTTTTAACCAGGAGTAAAAACTTTCAGCCCTTGTCTATTTTGTTATAATCATGGAAATATTCAATTCTTAGCAATTCTTTCAGTCTTTATCCAGTCCCTCTTGTGGTCCTGTAGTATCTTCATATGATTCACATTTAAAAGAAAAAAAAAACTATTTTCCTCCTCCTGGTGTTTTTGAACATCTTTATCTGAAACACTTTGTTTTAGTGACTGTCTCTTTAAGGATCCCTGCTCCACAAACCCCCTTCACTCTGATTGGCCTGTCAGAGGCTGAGGCTATGCACGGGGCCTTAGTGTTTGAGGCCCATCTCATGAAGATCTGGTGCTATTTTCAGAGTGGGGTGTTTTGAGCAGTTTGCAGACAGATTCAGGTATTTCCACAACATATGTAAATGTAAAGGTTTTGTCTGAACATCCAGCACTGGCACTTTAAAGCCACGTTTAATAGAACAGAAAGCAGTATAACTAGGATTGCGTATGTTGGCTTCAGTGTAGCACATATTTGAAGCAAATGTGTAAACATTCCTTTCAGTATTTTTAAAGATGTTAAGATCCTTTGGAGGTACTTGCTATCTTCTTCACCCTTGCCAGTTTGTAAGTAAATTGTGCAGAGAAATCAACAACTTCACAAAAAAATAAACATTCACATCCAGCGAAGATCTCCAGGGTTTGGTGAACATTTGGTGCCTGAATGGAAAACAGCCAGGCAGTCTGTTAACCCTTTGATGCACAACATATACACACCCCTTCTAATGCACAACATGGGTCAAAAATGACCCGTATTTATTTTCCAGGTTATTTCATGCTGATTGAGTTTATCTTTGTTCTATCTTTGGAAATAATTTTTTTTTAGGATTGAATATTTCAGGTATTCTTTAAATATCTTTTTTTTGATTAAGACTAATCATTATTTACATTCTTGCTTTTATTCTTTATGAACAAAAATAGTTTTTTATTACTCCATCAAGTTTACACACATGGGTCAAAATCGACCCATTCATCCAAGTGTGATTAAATTATGTAATACTTTAAAGAAAATTTCTTTCAAGTAATCACTTTAGTGAGTGGGGGCCAAACATTGACTTATTTAACATTTGCAGCACATTTATTTGTAATTTTGTCACACATACACACACCTCAGATATCATAACATGGCTGCATACACTACCGGTCAAAAGTTTTAGAACACCCCAATTTTTCCAGTTATTTATTGCAATTCAAGTCACTCAAGTCCAAACAGTAGCTTGAAATGATACTACAGTATGTGGTGAACTACCAGAGGGTAAAATAAAAAGTAAGGTTACCCAAAACTGAAAAACAGAGTACATTTCAGAACACTAACACAAAATGGGTTAACAATCGATAGCCGTCCTGCAGCAACGGAGGGTGACCAAGCCTTAAAAAGCTGCTGCTACTAATTCCTACTGGTGTTCCAAGTTTGCTTGATTACTAACAAGCCCCTCTGTCAGCATAAAAGCAGTGTTTGAACACAATGTGGTACCACACCCTCGTGAGCATCAGTTGAACAGTATTGTACTGCAGAAAGTAATGTGTTGCTACAGAAATGGCAAGAAAAAGGCAATTAACAGTGGAAGAGAGACAGACCATCATAACACTGAAAAATGTAGGTCTATCCTACAAAGAAATTGCAAAGAAAGTCAAGGTGTCAGTGAGTACAGTTTCCTTCACCGTCAAAAGGTAGTCAGAAACTGGGGCAAACTTTAGCCTCGTTTCCACCAAGCAGATCGGTTTGGTTTGTCTCGGTACGGCATTTTGTGGCATTTCCATAGACTAAAACCGGGACGGGTCCCCTAATAAGCGATCCGTACCGCTCCACTTTTCAGTACCCTTCCGTTGGGGTGCCAAGCCGCACCAAACCGGCCCCAGGGGTGGGGCTATAATCACAGCGGTAGCTGATTGGTCAAAAGATCGGTAACTTCCCGTGCGACAGCAGCAAAAAAGAACAACACACAACCCCGCACACAGCCTTTCCTGAAACAAAGCTTCACTGCATTATAGAATAAAGAGCCACATGCTGATCACAAAGTAGAAGAGTTGCTGGATGTCCTCCATCGTTGTTCTTTGTTTACAATACCGCTAATTTCTTCTTCATTGCATTTATATGCGGGGTACACTGTGTAGCGCTGGTTGCTCTGCAGTGACGTCACGCTGTTACGTAGCTGACGCGGCTCTCGCCATCCGACCCTTAAAGCAGGGTACGGTTGGCTGTGGAAACGCGCACAGGATCAGGCTTTACTGATCTGACCCGTACCAGACTGCCTGGTGGAAACTAGGCTTTTGACAGGAAGAGGTCTGGCAGACCCAAAGCCACAACTGAATCAGAGGACAAGTTTCTGAGAGTCAACAGTTTGCGTGATAGGTGGCTCACAGGACAACAGCTTCAAGCACAGCTTAATGGTGGTCGTAGTAAACAAGTCTCTGTTTCAACTGTGAAGAGAAGACTTGGAGCTGCGGGTTTGACTGGACGAGTTGCAGCAAGAAAACCATTGCTAAGACGTCAGAATAAGACAAAGAGGCTTGCCTGGGCCAAGAAACACTGCCATTGGACGACTGAAGACTGGAAAAAGGTATTATGGACTGATGAATCAAAATTTGAAATCTTGGGTTCATCAGGCAGGATCTTTGTACGGCGTAGAGTAGGTGAAAGGATGCTTCCACAGTGTGTGGCTTCAACTGTCAAACATGGAGGAGGAAGTGTGATGGTCTGAGCTTGTTTTGCTGGATCCAGGGTTGGTGACTTGTTCAGAGTGAGAGGCACCCTGAACCAAAACGGCTACCACAGCATCCTGCAGTGCCGTGCAATACCCTCTGGTATGCAACTAGTTGGTCAGGGGTTCATCTTACAGCAAGATAAGGAGCCAAAACATAAGTCCAAGCTATGCCAGAGCTATCTTTATCTTTACTAACTATTAAATTTATTTATTTCAAAGTTATGTCATAAAAACACTCAGCCATACATGAAATAGCATAGAAAATGAATATGGGTCATTTTGGACCCATGTTGTGCATTAAAAGGGTAGTGATACAAAAACCTTTTTTATTCAAAAAGTAAAAAAGTAAAAAATAAAATAATTATGTATGATGGTCAGAAACAAGTTGATTGTGGAATTCCTTGAAGACTGAATGACAAAATTAATTTACTGCAAAGATATCAAAAATAAAAACTCAGCCGGGTCACTTTTGACCCATGTTATGCATCAAAGGGTTAACTAACAGCATCCATCTTTAAGCTTCAAACAACTTTCTCAGGCGCTCTGAAGTAATAGGACGTTTTGGTTGGAGAAGTTTTGACTCAAATTATATGGCTCATTCATTTATGTTCTACACTTCACCAAAGAGTAATGTTTCTGGCCCGGTGCCTGACCCTAATTTGCTGATAAAATGTATATTAATTTATCAACTTTCAATGGACATAATTGGACCATAATTGCTGCAGATTGCAAATTGTTTTCTCTCATGTCTGGCTTCTATCTGATGGAAATCACAACACAGCGTTTGTATATTTAAGAGCTTGTTTTCAGAGACGTTTCCTGAAGTTATACACGGACGGCGTCCCCTGTGGGCTTAAGTCGAGGCCTCTTTTACCGCTAATAACATCGACAGCTTAGTCAACACTGGAGCAGCAGCTGAGCAGCTCAGAGAAAGTCTGAGGGTTGTCTGCGTTTGGCAGTTTTTCCAGAGACTTGAAGAGACACGTGTGAAAGAAATGAACCACAGAGAGATGAATGAGGAACTATAAAAAGAAGTGGAGCTGTAATAATTGATTGTACCTTTTCTTTGAGTTGAAGCTGCTCACAATGGAGGCTGCGTTTCTAAGCACAGGAACCTGCTTCTCTTCAGTCATTAGAGACGGAGCTGTGATTTTTAACGATATTTCCAATCCATTCCTGAGGCGTTACATATCCTCCATCTATATCTTCACCATACATGCTGATCATTAACAGCACCATGTAGGGAGCTTGAGTAGATCTCATGGGTACACCAAGTACAAGCTGTCAGTCCGTCACACCATCATCACACATGAGCTGACATTCATATACACTAATCTGAAGTGAACGAAGGGACGCCTGTGGGGGCAGCGGTGTAGATCTTATAAAATAAAATCACTGTCATGATCTAGGAGATAACCTCAGCCTACCACTTTGGTGGAAAAAGAAACTTTTGAACCCCAAATTTCTCTGTTATAGAAGAAAAACCACCAAACCAAAAATATTTTGAAAATGTGTCACAGGACTTTGACCGTGTGCGTCACTTTTAAAAAGCATTCATTGAGGTTTTAGGGGTTGTGTTTTGGCTTCATGGTTTGGGGGGAAACAAACTGGAATTTGAGAAAGCTATGACTATGATTACAGCTCAAGAGAGTTTTCAGTACAGCGCCGAAAAAAAGGGAAAATTGTTTTCTCTGTTGCTGCTTTCACTGTTGTCTGCACTTGCATCAAGGCTTAAAGGCCCGTGAACAGTAGTGTGAACAGACATTTTCTATGGCAGGGGCAAACAAAAAAAAAAAAAGGCACATAAGGCATGCATTTTGGCTCCCTAGGGGAGGGAACTTAAGCATGTGTTTTGACTCCCAGGAGGTCAGGTTATCACGTTTCAGGTTAAATTTAGACCCTAGTTCCTGAGGTTGAAAAGCACTTTGCGTTAGGTGTGAAGGTGATCGATAACCTGCCTCCTCTTCTCATTATACAACTACCACTCAGCAGCTTCCAGCTAATGCCAATAACATTTCACAAACCACTGATAAGGTTTATTGGATTAGTTTAAGTATATTGCTTCAGATCGAAAGATTGAAGCCTTTTCAATAGAAGCCTCAGCAGCTGTTAGTTTGTGGGATTAGGTTTTTTTGTTTTAATAACAGAAAGACATGAATCATCGTAATGTCTAATAGAGGTTTTCTCCCCCAAGGCTGTCACAGCCTGTTGACATTTCCTTTGACATTTTCTTTTCCATGAACCAGCCTTATTAGGTAGAGGCAGTCTATACCATCGCCCATCAGGTGTTCAATTTACCCCCCTTCCCCAGTTCTGTCACCGTCTCTTTCATCCATCTCTTGATGTCTCTTGATGCCTCTGATTCCAATGTTCTGTTCTTCTCTTTTATTCCCTTTTCATGTTACGGTTCACCGAAGTCTGTGGACTTATATCTGAAGAAGCTGCATCCTGAGAAACTGTCTGAGCTTTCAAATAGGATGGGCAGAACAAGCAGACCATGACCGACCAATCAGCATTGAGTATTTGACACAACTGGGAAAGTAAGATGCAGAATCCAGGTCCCAGGTTTTTGGCATCACTGTACCTCTTAGACACCCAAAGATCTAAGGAGCCTGACAACATAATGCTGGTTAACCACGAGAACCAGCCCTTCAGCGTCAAACTTATAGATTTTGGTTTGTCCCTTCAGAGCCGTGAAGTCAAAGCGGGTCTCATCACGCGGCCTGTTGAGTCTCTCTCATGTTTTTACAGGTGTTTGCTCTCGCTGTGGATGATCAGGATGAGGTTCTTTCAAGCTTTGTGATGATCACATGTCCTGTCCTGGATGTGTCCTGTCACTGCTGTATCTCTCCAGTCACCTGTTTGGGGTACGCTGTGAGTATCAGTAGGTAAGTAACTCATTATATTGTTGTTTTATTGCACAGAGTAGAAAAGTCTCCGAAATAAATTGTTGGCGACCAGAGGCTTAATAGAGCATGTTTCTTTATGTTCTGTATTAGATGAGAAACATTGTGGACGCACTGGGACAACCAGCTGACCACCTCCTGGATGCCGGTAGCTTTACCCACAAATACTTCAAGCTGAACTGGCACTTCCTCTCTACAAAGTGGTGGCTGGTCGTCTCCCTACACTGTCAGCACAGTTTAAACCAGGACTGATCTTATTCTTAATAATGTGACTTTACAGCCAAATGATGTGAAATGTTGGGTATGTTTTGCTCTTGAAGATTCCACTGGGCTCTTAATAATCTGAATGAGATTGTCACAGTAAGTATTGTGTTCTGATATGTAAAAAATAATTAGTTATTCAATCTGCAAACTAGAAGTAAATAATCTGAGTTTCTTCTCACTGTGTCTAATGTAGCTCTGTCCAGACATGGAGGAGTACATCGAGCTGGAAGATTGGATATCTTCCTTGAGCTTCCTTAAATGTCTTCTTCACACTGAAAAAGAGGATCAGCACTAGTGAAACCTTGTGACCTGGCAAAAAGGCGAAGCTATAAACAGTCACCGAGGATAATTCAGAAACAAGTCAGGAAGCTGGGATTACAAAAGTATTTGATCTAAGTTTGAAACACAAAATAATTAACAAAACCGTAATAAAATCAGTAGAAAAAGGGTCTATAATGAGTTTTTGTAACTCTTAAGGTCGAATTCATCATCTAACATAATTATACATTTTGTTAAATGAAATAGATACGAAAGGAAAATGAATGAGTGAAATAACCAATTGTGAAAATTTCTGTTAATTCTCCTTTTCTTTATATTTCTTTAAATTAAGTCTGAGAGAAAAGTCTGAAGAAATAAAAAAAAACTTGTTACATATCCAGTTCATAAAGTTTCATTCATGAGCAAAAGGTTTGTCAAGAGTAACATCATTTCCTTTTTCCCTGAAATTTGATAAATAAGTGATATCCGGTGTTCCTGAGGAATCACAAATGAGGTCATATTATCAGGATTCAGAGTTAATGATTGGACACGCTCTTGATAAAGTGAATGACAAATAATCCAATAATGATGCATTTGATCCCTAAAGTGATCCGTGTGTTTCTAAACAGGACACAGAATGAACAGACTTTAGATTAATTACAGCGCACAGGTGCAGACACAAACACCTGTTTAAGTTGACTGACAAATGATCCAGTGGTGATCAGCTGACACAGTCATCATTTAAAGATGTGACGCTCTGAAAGGAAGGACATCATTTCATTTCCCTCTCCATGCGTCTCTGGTGGGAGAGACTACGATGCAAATGCACGAGGAAGTGAGGATTTAACTTTTGAGCTTCGGGATTCCTCCTGTATTAATGCCTTCGATCTGCCCTGTCACTTCACATCTTCACCCTCCACTGACATAAAACGACTCCCTCTGTCCCATTTCTCAGTTCAGTGACTTTTGCTACAACAGCTCACGTACATTCCTGGTCTAATCCCGGAGTCTTTTCTTAAGCAGAGGTGTAGCTACTGAGAGGTCACACTGAGAGTTATGATGGCACCGTCATCTGGGAGAAGGCAGTGACTGAAATGTAATTCCTCGGCCTTTACGGGTCGGGTAGCACGTCTGAAATGTCTTTGAGGAAACCCGTGATGATAATGAAGTTTGAGTTACAGTCATGGTTGCAGATAAACCTCATTAATGGAAGCGTCTGTGTGTGTTAACTGCATGGATAATTTTCACTCCCTGGATGCTGTTGATACACAAAGTTGAGCTGGAACAACAGTGGAGGCAGACTGAAGATGAATCCTCTGTATGTCTCACAACAGACTGTTTCCATACAGTTCCATTTTTTATGCAGCACAGTTATATAACTGCTTTAAACTGAATCTCAATTTAAATGGAGTTTAATAAAATGCAAGGGGAAAGCTTGAAGATGACACACTAAAGGTTCCTGCAAAAGAAGCTGTCTGTAACCATGACATTGCTATGCATGAACTTAAACCTCATAGAAGATCTGTGGAGAATCCTTGTCCGAGAAAAAAAAAACATGACTCTTGTCTGAAACACTTCTTTCAGGCCACCCCAGATCTCCAGAAGCCTCCTCCACTGTTGCAAGTTGTAGCTGGAGGACTCCCACATACTGTTGTGATGTGTTTGCTTTGAAATTGAAAGTGAAAGTAGATCAGATTCTCTTTTTAACTGATTTCTTTGTTCAAGCTAACTTTTTAATGGATACAACAGAACAAGGTAATATATTTATTAACAGTTACTTGATAAATACTTATGCTGTCTACTTATGTAATAATATCCCAAAAGAATACCCATTGATGTCAGAAACAGTGGAAGGGGAAAGACAATAATATCAAGCAGAAACAGGCTCCTTCAACCAAACAAAGCTTGTGTAAGGCAAACTGCACCACTGAGCAGAAAACAAACTCTCAGAGAGACACAGCAATAACTCCTCTCCTAGAAAACACACAAAACAACCCAAGGGACTGATAGAGGCTTTATAGAAAGGAGAATCTGCCAGCAAACACACTGGGAAAGGTTATATTTGTGCTTTTGAAGGTAGAACTTTTATAACACAGAGAGAGAACCTCTCACCACCTCTGGAGGTGAGATAACAAGCCAGGACACAAACTCAGGGGTAGATATAAGCTGCTCTCACATACACCTGATTCTGGTTTGGGATGATTTCAGAAAAAAGGGAGAGAGAAAAAGGTTTGCAAGTGACAGAAGCTGCATTTCCATTACACCATCCATCCATTAATTTTCTTAACCATCGATCCTGTTCAGGGTCACGGGTGGCTGGAGCCTTTCCTAGCTGTCATTTCCATCACATCTTTTCACAAAATAAAGTGATATTTCCAAAGTTTCAACAAAGTACAACTGCGCCTTGCCAGTGTTTTCATTACGCCTAGAATTGCGCACAACTTAAGTAAAATCTTGTCCCATGAGATTCAATTTGGGAAATGCAGGCGAAAGAAGGGGGACTGTGGCCTGCAGTAACCATGGATACCACAAACATTTTGATTGGCATGACTGTTGTTGCTGATGTTGTCATCAGACAGAAGCAGAGGACATTTGAATATGAAGTATTACAGCAAATTCTGATTTAATATTGATATCCTCTACAGTGACCTCCTGTGGTGCCACATTAACTAATAACTAATTATTAACTAATTATGTAATCATGTAATAAATTTGCACTGTTACCTCCTGCCACATTTAGCTTTTAGTGTAGTCACTAAGTTTTCTAGTTATTAGTGTTATTGTGCATAACTACACTGTTTTTTATCACTAAAATGAGTGTAAAGTTGTGATACGAATGATGTGTGCAGTGTCTCTTAATGTATTTAATAGGTCAAAGTTTTAAAAAATGAAGTATCGTTGGTCTAAGAGGCAGAAATGTAATGTCCATATATGTGGACGCAGGGTCTTGAGAGAAAAGGAGAGTTATTGTTTTCTTATTATATGTATTTAGTTTCCTTTCAATAACATATTCATCACTATGAGTCGCTGTTAAGGAGCATTTTGTCTACATTTTCAGCAGTCAGCTTCATCGCACGTCTCTGGCATAACTAACCTCTCTTTAAGAGTCAGATTCAAATCAATTTCAAACAGTTCCATAACCAGATCAGATTCTTTAAATGAACTGAGAAAAAACAGTCTTATGTGATGTTATGAGGTGGTTTGGTCCTTCTCTGTCTTCACTGAAAACCAGAAATCATCATCCATGCATCCAGTCCCATCTGATTTCAGCGTCATGAGCCTAATAGCTGTGACTAAGTTTCTTATTATTAGACTTTTCCCTGCAGCTTTGGAATATAATTGTGGTCTTGACTGGGGATTAATAAGACATAAACTAGGAGCCCTGAGAGCTTGGGATGGCATACCAGCCCCAGCTTGTGAATGTTTTTTATCTCTCTGAGCATGACCATGTTCCTGCTGAGGCAGTAAATGTAAATATATCACATAAATAACTACCTGAACAGATATGCATTAATGTCTGGTGAGGACATACTGTGTAATAATCTCTGTGGCGTAATCTTGAGGTAGAGCTGCTCCATTTAAATGTTGTTTTCATGTTACGTGAGGTAAGAGTTGATTAAATGAACATAGAATTATTGTACATTAAGGAAAGTCTGAGCCATACTCTCACTTGTGGTCTTTAACCACAGCAGGGTTTCACTCCCCCTTTAAATTACCCAACCATCCTGTGCTTTTTTAGTGGTTATCACAGACCCAGGATTAAACCATCACATTTTAATACTGGGTCAGAACACTGAGAGCGCACACTCCTCTTTTCTTTTCTTTTCTTTTCTTTTATTGAGTGAAAATGTCACAGCTCTTGGAAACTGACCCATCTGTGGGAATCAATAAACCCATGAGAGTCACCCAGAGCCCACGCTCTTCACCAGCCAATCACTCCTGTGTTCTCAGAAAGTCAGCCAGGCTGAGTGTGACGTGCATGAAAGGCCAGAGATATATGCATTATTCAGATTCATCATCAAGAGAGGGCTCTGAGTAAAGCTTCCATTTATTTTATTGAAAAATGAAGTCAGTGGGGTGACCCATTTCCAAATTGGGATTCTGGTGTTCTTTGTTATATCTGCTGTCATGATGCCATTCAGCAGGTGTTTTAAAGCTTCTTCTTATGGATCCAGGTTTATGGACACTTTTTTCTATAGACAGACCAACAGGTGGAATAGTTACATCTCAGGGAAGGAGAGATGTATGGCATTATCACAGTGCACAAAGTAAGCCCGCTCTCTATGGGCTTGAGGTCTGTGTTTATACACTCGCTCTCACTTTCTTTTACTGATGTGCAGATCAATGCTGAAATATCAATACTACCGACACCAGATCTTTATGCTCTAGTATTGATTCCCAAATCGAAGTATTGATACTTTTCATACTGTTTTTTATTTGAAGTAATGTTTAACAGGGACACATTGGAAAGTAACAAATATTTTGAGCTCTCATTTGAGTCAAACACAATTAAAAAAAGCCATGGTAAACCTAGAAAAATTCTGAAAAATTGAAAAAGTTACATTTTATCTATTTATCCATAATTGGTTACACCAGTCTAATTGGTACAATCAGTATCACCAATACCAGCCTGAATTTTACTCGGTATTGTATCGTAAAGAAATCGTCGGTAACGAACATCACTACTTTCATGCTCAATTGTGTTGAGTTTTGGCACTCACAGGTGGGCACTGAATAGACACCCCCACCCCTGCAACACCTCCTTTCTGATAGGTCACTAAACGCCTACAACAAAGCAGTTTGCTGTGAACTCAGAAAATACGGCAAAGAGGAAGATGTTTCGACATGAATTTAGCTCCAGAGACATAAAGTCTGTACAGTCGGTGTGGAGAGAGAAGCCAGTCCAAAAAGCAAAGTTGATAAATAGTAGTACAGTAGTAGCTGCTACTAAATACAGTAGCAGTAGTAGTGTCGGTGTAGTAGTAGTGCTCCATCCTTCTGTTCCTTTTAGGTCTCTAAAGCAAAGCCTCAGCAATTTGAGGCCACTTGCCCTGATCAGAAAGTGGAGCTGGAAGAGATGGATTTGGGTCTGAAGCATATAATACGAGATCATCTGCATACAGTTGTGCCTAAAAGTTTACATCCCCTCCAGCAGAATTTTCTGAATTTTTGGCCTTTTCTCAGAAAATATGAATGATAACACAAAAACTTTTCTTTCACCCATGGTTAGAGGTTTGGTGAAGACATTTATTAACAAACAATCTTTTTGAATCATAATGACAACAGAAACTTCAAAAATGACCTTGTCTACTTTTTTACACACACACACACACACACACACACACACACACACACACACACACACTGATTACAAGCAAATAGATCACAGGTGAGGATGGTTACCTTTAGTAGACATTCAAACATATTTGTGATTATGATTATGATTTAAAGAGTAAACTATTTTTTTTCCAATAAATGTCTTCACCCAACCTCTAACCATGAGTGATAGACAGGTTTTTGTGTTGTCATTCATATTTTCTGAGAAAAGACCAAAAATTCAGAAATTCTGCTACGGATTATAAACTTTTGGTCACAATGGTATGAAGACACCCTATGCTCTGTACCTCTTCTCTAAATACCAGAGACACCAATCAGCTATCGTGAGCAGTTCAAGTCATCTCAGTTTTCAACCGTCTTTACAAACTCTTGAGAGTCACAGGTGTTCTCACTCATGGTCTGTTTCATCAATCTTAAGTACAAAATTGCTCAAAGGGTGCATTTATCCTTTTATTTTCAGAGAAAACTATCTTTGAATTGCTCATTTTCTAAAAAATCAATGCTTCACTTGCCTCCTGTTTCTTAACAGAGCTGTTGTCTTCTTCCATAAGTTCTTATTTTAGCCCAGAACATTGGCAAACTGACCTCGACTCAGAGAAAGTGAGGACGAAGAGCCGGGCTTCATGCTATGAGCGATTCTCCAACCACTCAACACAACAGGTGGGAGCAGTTGGATCTCATCAGATGTGTTTATGTTACAAGGGTTTGGAGTATGTTTCTGTTGCCAGGGATTTACTGCATCTGTGTTTGTTGCTGTGAATTAGTAAGTCATCAGGGAGTGTTTTAAAGATGCTGGGAGTACAGGAACTTAATTTCATCTTTCCACAAAACAACAATCAGTTTGTCACACATATCTTCTTATGGGTTAAACATTTAGCAACAGTGAGGTTGTATTTCTAAACACACACGTTACAAAGCTCTCCATCAATGTAAGCTGTTTGTTGAAAGTTAAAAGACCTCCTGGTGTCATTTAATAAAATTAACTACTCTATTTGTGAAAACCGTAAAGCAACCAAACAATAATTCTAAAGCCTCATCAAAGATCATATGAGGATTTAATAATTGTGATGGAACAGAAAAGGATTAATAGTGATTAATTATTTTGACCATTACAAGAACACAAGTTGACCATATCCACTGTTTGTTGTGCACTGGAAAGATTTCAGAAACCACTCATAAACAATGAGTGTTAACAAAAAAAAACAAAAAAAAAACTAGAGTGTAGAAAACAACACATAGAGCATCTTTCAAACTTTGTTTACTTCTGCTTCAAATGGTAAAGCTATCATATTCACTCTCTAATCTATCAAACATGGATCTGAAGTACTGATCCTGGTTATTCAAGTTAAAAGTGTGCAGATATTCAAACCTTCAAAACACTCTGCTCCTAACACAGAACCAGACTTTTACGAAGTCTACACAAGATCTTCATGAAACCTTCACAAGATGGGCCTCAAACACTAAGGTCTTCTGATAGCTCCGCCCCCTGACAGGCTGGCCAATCAGTGTAAAGGGGGTTTGTGGAGTGGGGAGCCTGAAAGAGACAGTGGCTAAAACTAATTGTTTCAAATGGGCTGAAATAAAGGTTTTCTTAAACACCAGGGAGAGAAAAAAATAGATTTTTTTTGCTTTTTTGAGAAATTTCAAAATGCCCCTGCAATTTTTATTTATTCACGCTTACTATTGTTTGTATTATTCATTTCTGTTATTTTGTTATATATTTGTTATGTCATAATTTCCAGAAAGCTGGTAACAGTGAAAACATAATAATTCTTATGTAGGGTAAGCCAAAGAGAAATGGAAGAAAAATCTATAATTCATGTTCATTCATGCAATACATGATTTCTAACCAGTCAATTTATTCTTTTGCTGCCTTGTCACACACAAGTAAGGGGGGCTCTGGAGTAAAAAAGTTGGGAACCACTAATGTAAGGCTTTAAAAACAACATTATGGACTATAAAATCAATTTTTAAAGGAGCAAGGAGCCAGAGCAGAGTTTGAAGGATGAAAAATAGGAATTTAATTTAGTCGCTGCTACGGTTATTTTTCATCTAAATTATTGAACAATATTGATGTATTGTCCAGATGAGCTGAATGGGTTTGTTAGGATCACTTTGTTATAAAATTTACTGTGGTAGGAATATCATCACAAGCAGTCTCAATTGTGCATGCTATAAAATTTTCTTATAAACCAGAAACAAGCTTTTTATAGCTGTCTCAAGGCAATAAGTCATCTTGTGTGCTCTCAATTTGACATTAGGGTCAAAGGGCACCGTTGCACCCATGATGCTCTGGGATATTGTTATTTTTCCTAGGCTGTAACAGGGTTTACAGAGTGATGGTCAAATTCTTATCTTTTTCAGTGACGGCCTCTGTGAGACCCTGCTGCTCCAGTTGTCCTTAAAGTGTTTTCTCATGGTCAGTGTTGACTCATTAAACATTAACCGTTCCAGTGAGTAACTGTCCGGCCAATTCGCCCCCGCCTCTTTTAGTCTCAGCTGATGTGACTGAGAGTATTGCAGTGCTTTCCTGACTGCACGCCAAGGTTCCCAGCGGAGCAGACGATGAGAAACAAGCAAATCCTTTCCAGATGTTTCATCCAACGGCGCTCATTTATCGACCAGGGAGTCCGTGAAAACAGGGCCGGTTTCCTCTGCCTGAACGGCAGCAGGACTCGTCCCCGGTGTCACCAATTGATGGTGAAAATACAGCCCTATATTTGCAGCCCTGCTCACTGACCCTGCAGATGCCTCATAAATTGAAATAACATGGACCCCGCCGATGCACAGCGCCTGGATTTATGCTACCAGCAGACATTGTTTACATAATAAAGAGGGGAATGAGAGGAGCACATGACCATCACATCAGATTCAATCTTCACTGCATGAAAGGAATATTGTCTGAGCCTTGACGAAGGAGCTTATTTAATGTAATAGAAAAATAAACCGTGAATTTGTGGCTGCTTCTCCAGAGGATTCTGACATGTGCGCTGATACAGCTGTCTCATCTTGCATTACTGGTCTCTTGCTTCTTTCTATATCACACATGGGCCACCGTGCTTCTGTCGGACACAGGAACAAAAAGCTTCCACACAATAAAAACAGCAAACTGCTGCTTTTACTGCAGGGAAAATAGCTAGAGATGAATAAAATTGAATGATTCATTAGGCACAGCATGACTTGCACACTTAAAATCAAGTTAAAGCTTTGATATTTACAGCCACAAGAAGGAAACACCACACGTTGTTGGCTTTTCTTTGAATCAAGCAGAAATATTCAAAACTGTGGTTTTGGACATGAAACTCTGACAGATTAAAAGCATTTTGAAATGACCCATTTTGGCACTGATTATCATTTTGAGCTTGGATTAGGAACAGGCAAATACATAAAAAGTGACACTATAACTTTTTATATGAACCAAACAACAACAATTATAATTTATTGTTTTTTCTAGGTTGCCTATACATTGTTTTTATCTTTGTCTCTGTCTTCATGGGACTTGTTCTCTGTTGTATTATCTCACCAATAAAACTGAGATCTACACTGTGGGTTTTAAGTTTTAGAACGGCACAATTTTGCCATTTTTTTAACTGAAATTCAAGCAGCTTAACTGAGGGATGGACGGAGCATCAGAACATTTCAAAAAATAGATCTTTCCTCCAGAGAAATGAAGTCAAAGAAAATCAAGGTGAGCTCAGTGAGTAGAGTTTAATTCAGCATTTAAAGACACTCAGTAACTGGGAAACTGGAAGCTCTGACGGGAAGAGGTTTGGCAGAGCTAAAGCCAAAACAGAATCAGAAGACAAGTTTCTGAGAGTCAACAGCTTCTGTGATGAGAGCTCACAGGACAACAGCTTCAAAGAGGTTGTGGTAAACAGTCTTAGTTTCATTCACTGTGAAGAGAGGACTTTGAGCAGCTTTGACAGGTCGGAGAGCAAAAAGAAAGACATTCATCACTAAAGAAGAGTCAGAAGATGAAAAAAAGGCTTGACTGAGCCATCAAACACCACCAGTGGACGGGAAGATGATGCTATGGACTAATCAACATTTGAAACCTTTGCTTCATAATGCAGGATTTTTGTCCCGTAGGCTAAGGAAAGGATGATTACTCAGAGAAAGCTTTCACATCAACTGGCTTCTGGTTCTGTTCAGGCTGTTGAGTGAACCCGGCTGAGTTCAAACCAATTTAAGCAGGATGAACGTAAGAGGGCGTTATTTCATGTGAAAGTAAACAACACAGCAGCAAACAGCAAAGCATTTATGCAAGTTTTCTTTTTTCCTGTTTTTGGTTGATTTGCAGTTTTTGAAACATAAAATGGTTGACGGAGAAGTGCCATATTAAACTTTGTCAGAAGTGTTTTACTATCAATGCATGCTCTTTCAATGGCTTTTTTCAATACAGTCAAAAATAAAAACAGTCAACAGATGTCTGCTTCATAGTTTCCATGTCTTTCTTGGTATAAAATGTAAACAAAGACATCAGTAAAGCAAACATGTCTGTTCATAAAATTCTCTGAACCAAATCCCCACCAAAGAATTTTGTGTCCTTTCTCTTATTCTCCATTTTTATAGACTTCCTCAACTACCTGCTCATTTTATCAACACAGAATGTTACACTTCTATTGATGACGTCACGGTTCATGTGCTGAACCAACTTTTTTTTGTCGCAGACATGAACCAACTTTCCAGAAAGGAGCTGCTTTGGGATGAATTGGACAGGAGAGGGAAAGTATAAAAACCACAATGAAAACAGTTCCATTGATTTATTTCAACATATTTTTCCTTTGGTCTTTTTTTAATATTGTTTGGCATCTCTGTAAGTATAATAACTGATATTTATGGAGCTCCAGGAGCACAACACTTAAATCAGTCTAAACAGGGCTCATAAACACACACAGCAGAGTAACAATTTCAGCTTCATCTGCACGGCTGATTGAGGTTAATAAGCAAATCTCACACCTGCACCTTTAATAGGTTAGCCTGGTTATGTCTGCAAGAAGTGACACGTTTTTTTCTGATAGCTACTTTATGCACAATTACTGCCTCCAGTTTGCTGTAAAAGAAAACAGACAGGAGAGTTAAGGTCAGAGTTTTTTTTTTCCACAGAGACATTATCTGGAAAAAGGTCAAGTCTTTAGCACCACACTAAATTCTTCAAAGAACCTGAAGCATTAACAATGCTGTAATTGGTTCCCATCATCACTCACCTATAGCTTAGTGAGACACCTCAGCGAACGCCATCAATCATATCTGCTTGGGGTTACTTCAGCTGTGACAGCGTGGCCTTCAGACTTCATGATTCACTCCGTCAGTGTGACTTCGGTAATCCTTGGTGCCTTCACTAATTACAGAAATGAAGCAGGGCTGTGATCAGAGAATCTAAATAGATGCCTTCCGCTCTGATCAGAGTTTGGTCTCAGAGGGACATGGATTTCACAGCTGGTTCATCACAAACACACGGCGGCGTTCACACATAGTCTCTGTTCAGCATCGACAGAAGGCACAAACTCCATCTGGAAGTCTTTCGTTCTCCCATAGTGGCAGTAAAATGTGATGAATCACAGCCATGTGAGTGAGCACTTTCTCTGCTTGAAGTTGGACGCTGCTGTTGCTGCTGATGATGATTTTACAACCTTTGATGCAGAAAAGATGTGAAGACCGAAAACAGAGTGACAAACGTTCTTGATTCAATTAGCGACAGGTTATAAACACAAACGATGTCCCGCTGACTCTGATGATTTTAACAGATTGTACTTTTTATTTCTGCCAGACATTCAGGGTTTTTGTGGGGAAAGTGTTCACAGCCTTTAAGTGTGGCATTCTTTGGTTCTTTCCTTTTTTTATCCCTCTCCATTCCTTCCATCATTTCCTCCCTCCTTTTTTCATTTATTTTCTTCTTTAATTTCTTCCTTTCCCTCTTTTGCACCTTCTTTTCTTCCTCTCTTCCTTTCATCCCCATCATTCCTTCCATTTTTTAGAGTCATTTGTTCATTACTCCCACTTTTTTATCTTTCCTTCTTTGCTTAAATTCCCTACTTCCTCCCCTCTTCCTTCCTTCAATCATTCCCTCCCTCCTTTAATTTCCTTTAATATCTTCCTTCCCTTTCCTCTTTTGTCCTTCCTCTCCATTCTGTCCTTTCTGACTACCTTTCTTTCCTATTCTTCCCTTACTTTATGCATTAATTCATTCATTTACTCCTTCATTCATGCTTTCAGTCATTCATTATCCCCCACTTTCTTTCTTCCTGACATCCTTAATTTATTTCCTTTCCGCCCTTTCCACCTGTCTTCTTTTCTCCTCTCATTTCCTCCAACTTTTTTGCATTCCTTCTGACCCTCTCTCTATTAATCCTGTCCTGCCTTCCTAATCTTCTTTTTTCCACCTACCTCTTATTGCATTCCTTCCTTCCATCCTTCTTTAATTTTCCTTTTCCTCCCACACTGTCCTAAATCCTTCCTGTCTTTCCGTCTTTCAGTCTTTAGTTTCCTTAATTTCCTTCCTCTTTTCTTCTTTCCCTACTTCTTTCTCTCTTATCTCAAAATCAATAAAACCAAGATCCTGATCCTGCCATTAAAACATCTAACAGATTTCACACATATCGCCCTCTTGTGGACAGCACTGAAGATGAGTTTGCTGATGTTTACTCTGAAAAAATGACCACTTATCACCCGGTATTAAGAGACACCTGAAGGACAGGTGAGGTTTGATTTTACAAATCTGTAGTGATGGCAGAAAGACGTGACTTTTTTTTTTTTTTAATCACTCAAAGAAACAATTATGTTAGTAAAACTAATCACAATCAAATTTGACTTGATTGGTTTAAATCTGATACCAAGCTCTGTAAAAAATCATAAATCAAAACTTGAAAACTTTTTATTCAAGTTTTGTCCATTTTTATACCACCCTGTGCCCAAGACAGCTGGGAGAGGCTCTGGGGAAAAGCAGTAAAGATCATGATTGATTCATTCATCACACTTACCTGTCATTGTCATTGTATATGAACCACTTTCTTTTGTCTCCGTGTTTCATTTCCATCAGGAGTAAGTGTTTCATTCATATGCATGTGGTTTTATCATGGTCATGCCGTTGGTGTGTTTCACTTCAAAGGCCTGAGAAATGACATAAACACACCACAGCAGGGTGAGATAACTCTGCCGACACCTGCCTCAGTGACCCCAGCATGTCTGTCAGCGTGTCACAAAACAAAACCAGCAGCTACCATCTGAGCTGTTTCAATTTCAGACCAATTACTGACCAGGTTAATGACAGGAAAACATGAGTGCAAGCTACAATGTCCGCCCTTAACCTCTTCTTTTCTTATGATGAATTATGAACCACCAATCAATCAACCATCGGTTTTCCTGGAAGTGTGATGGACATAACTGAATACAGAAGCTGAACACCATTTATTCAAAACACCCCACCATCCAGCAGCTGCTTCCATTTATCCCTTATCCTTTATTTTTTTAAACTCTCCCTGTCGGTATCTCTTTGTTGTGAATCACTTTGGGGGGTATGTTTTATGCACTAAAGGTGGTCTATAAATAAAGTAGAATAGAGCAGCTGCAGCTGATGTGAGCCCAACACAAACAGCACATTAAAACAGAAGCTCAGTCTCAGCTTAGATATAAGCATTGATGGACCAGCTGTCCTCCTCTCTGCCCTCAGGTTACCCCATTAACACATCCTCAGAACACATGAGATCATCGGTCAAACCTTCTCTCTTCTGCTGACAAGCTTTATGGAGATGATGGTTTTATTTTCCAGCAGGATGTGGCTCCTGTACACAGAGCCAAAAGAACCAAAAGCAGGAATTCATGCAACATGAGCCCCAAACAAGTACTGAGTGGATAGTGATGAACATAATTTTCAGTGGGCCAGTATTTCTTTATGAAAAAGACATCTATTGGTCTGATGTAATATTCTGATTTAAGAGATATTGAATTCAGTGTTTTCATTATGTTTAAGTCATCATCACAGAACTAATCTATAAGTTAACCTTTTTGAAATGAACTCTTTGAATAAATTCACTTTTCTGCCGTATTCTGATTCATTTACATGCACCAGGATATAAAACGGTGTCTGATTGACTCAGAGGGAGGCACTGGGGAAAAGCCATGACTCTCTAAGAGGGAACGTCATTAAAACTGTGGCCTGGGGTTCAGACTAACAAAACAAACTGGAAATGTCACAGTAAGTGTGACAGCTTCAGTGTTTGCTCAGCATGAGGACCCAAATTGACAGAAAAAGGTAATTATCATTGAACATCAGTCTCTGATTGCCTGGAAGCCATTTGCATTGATCCACAAGTTTCCTCCCATGCCCATAAGGGAAGTTCAGTTTTTTCCAGATTTCCATCACTGCAGAATCTGGACTGAGACACTAATTAAAAGCTGTCCAAAGATTGTGGGTCAACGCCTGGAAGTACTGTTTGAAGCTGCCTATCACAATAACACCATGCGTTTGGTCAAGAACATCATCTCTGACCCCAGCCATGTTCGAAACCAGTGGATCTCAACCTTTTCCAACTCAGGGCCCATTTTTAAGTCTAAAAATTGTTTACGGCCCATCTCTGACCCAATAAGTAATGAGGATATATAATGTCTTGTTTAAAACCCATTTGTATCAACAATCCAAAATGTAGTAAAGCCCAATATGTAGATGCTGGTCTGTAATTTAACTAATTTAACTAATGTAACAGATTCTGAGCCCGAAACAAAATAACTTTTAAGCCAAAGTGTAAAAAGTTTTTACAGTTTGTGTCAGCTATAACATTTGGGCTTTCTCCGCATTTTATGTTAAATTTTTGGAAAGTTATGACATTTTGGGTTTTGTTGCAAATTTTGTTTTTATTACACATTGGGTCATTGTTAAATTTAACCCACAGGTTGGGAGTCACTGTTCTAAACGAAGAATACATGCTGCTACCATCAGGGTGTCGGTACTCGGTGCCACACTTTGACAGGGTCGGGCCCAAACATCACTTCATACATCAGTTCACCCTAAAACTAAATGAGGAGCTTAATCCACAAAAACAAACATAATCAGTGAGGTCTTAATTGGAGTAGATGTTTTTGTTCATTTTTTCCTGTTAAATGTTTTATGCATGTTTGTGTACATTGTTCCCTGGGTTGTGTGTTGTTTTAATGCAAGACAAATTTCAGATCGAGCATCTGACTATCAAGTATCATCATCATCATAATCATCATCATCATCATCATCATCATCATCATCATCATCATTACATTAATCAAGCTGCTCTCGTTTAGCATCCACAGACCGTTATTCCCCCGTAAGTTTATCTTCGCCCCGTTTCCACTATGCGTTGTATACATGAGTATTCATAGTATATCCTTCCACGCTGCCATGGGGTCACGGAGAGAGCAATAGGAGACAATTTGTGGAAGAGGATATTTCTGTAATTCACTTCCTCAAAGCTAAAAATGAAGCAGCCCTAACTCTGAGGCCTCCTTGGTGGTTTTAATTCAGCCCACCACAAAATGCCCTCCTAACATGGTGACATCAGCTCTGCGATGAACAACAACAGATGGCCCAGATAAGGGAAATAATTGACTTCCTGCTTTATCCCAAATAACTGAAAAAAGGGCAGCTTCATGGGAATAAAGTGCCTCTGTTTATTTCTAATAATCAGTTTAATTACACCAACTCACTCTCATGTTCTATTTGGGAAATGCCGAAAAACGGCCAGAAAGTGATCATGTGATGAACGGAAGTGGGTCAGAATATCCACATTTCACGCAAGTTTTAAAAATGAATAAGGTTTACCAACAAACTTAATCCAGAGCATTTCTTTAATTGAATGTATAAATGAAATGCATCAAAAATAAGCCTTCAAGCCTTCATTTCCTGACTCTTCACTCAGAGAGGGAATTCTGTGAATCGCTGAAAAGGTTACTGATGAATTCATAAGAGATGCTGTTTTCTCCCCACACCTCCATTAACACTAACACATCTCACAGCAGCCACACGGGAACCATTTGGTTGCTGTCAATCACACCAGAGCTGATTAACTTAGTGTTCAGGGAGCCTCCTGTGAATCCATCAGAGGAGAACATGTTTGTACTCATGACGCTCAGTATGGACCTGTGTCTAAATTATGATCGAGCGATTCTATGCAAACACTAAATAATAAATGAAAAAGCACCAGGTGTTTTTTTCCTTGTTTTTTTGTTGTTTTGAAGCCTAAAACAGGAATGCACATTAGAAGTTAGCGTTTCAGAGACGTTGGGAAACACCGCCTCTGTCCTGCTGACCTTCTACAATGGGATGTGAGGGATTCTGAATGTAATTTTTGTCCTCTTATTGAGGTTTTCTGAGTATGTAAAGGTCATCTCTGGTTGCTTTTGGTTGAAAAAAAAAAAGATCAGAAATGCATTTTTATACCACAGTGGACTCATTTTTATTCCTTTTCCAACACTTAAAGTTTGAATCATCCTGAAAGTAAAGACGGATGTAGTTACGGAAGATATCTCAAAATTCTAAGAGGAAAATATATAAAGTACAACCTGAATAAAATCCAAGCAGTGCGGAAAAATAACACCTAAGAGAAATTTTATCAACACAGTGAAATTCCTCCAATGTCAACTTAGAAACTAGATTATAGAGCCCTCAACAACCTTCATTACCACAAAGATTTGTACAAATTTAGCAACAGAAGTAGCAATTTCCTCCATTTATTCAGACCAGTTAGAGAGGTCATAACATGGGCCTCAAACACCAAGATCCACCCATAGCTGACCGAACATCTTCATCAGAGGGTGAAAATTCCTTTTTAGAATCTGTATTGGTTATTACTTCATGAAGCTCCTTGTTAACGGTGAACAGACCTCTCGGCATGGTTAGCTGTCTCGCTACAATTTGCTTTCTTGCTCTCTGTTATGCTCCCAATCTCCTTGGCCGGTCTGAAACTCTATAAACTCCAAAACTTTGAATACAAACACGCCCACAAATATTTCTCACATTGAAGTTATTGATGTCCTCCATATCCTGGTTTTAAGTACTAACTACATGAGTCATCCTATTTGCAGCTATGGCTTGTTTAAGGAGCTGTCCAGTCAAAGGGATGGGGTCTGTGGAGCAGGGATTTTTAAAGAGAGAGTGGCTAAAATGAAGCGTTTCAGACCAAGGCCGAAATAAGAGTTTTCTAAAACACCAGGGAGGCAAGGCAGAGATTTTTCTGAGCTGTACCACACGTAGAAACTACCAGTGCACTAGAGTGACATAATGAAGAATATTGCCATTCTTCATAAAGAATTTAAAGAATCTGATCAGGTATCGTTTGAAGTAATGACGATGTAAATACACCCTGAGTCAGTATGTGTGTAAAGCTTCCTGAAAAGCCTCAAGGCGTGTGAGAAAGAGGATGTTGTGCTTTGTCTTATACAATGGAAGGCACAATATGTTCTCAGGGATTATGGTGGATTAGAGTCATCTTCTGCAGGAACTCATAATGTTGAGTGGCAGGTTTAACAGTGATATTATTACTTTCTGTTTCCTGAATCAAGTCTGTGTTAGTCTGAAGAAGCAGAGTGGCTACCAAAAGATGGGGAGGTGGAGGAGGTGAGCGGTCAACATAAATAAACTGACAACAATACTGATTTATTTGTACTTATTTAAAGTATCTATTCCTGACACTGCCCTCTTTTCCACCACAGCTCAATATTATAAACCCACTTTATTAGTGTTGCATATCTAGAGCACAATAATATGTCTTGATCTCAAGCCGGGCTCAGACAAAAACTGTTTAGGTCATTAACCCTAAGCACCAACTAAACCCTGGCGGTCACATGATTGATGGACTGGGACCGGCAGGAGAGAAGATCTAAGGGGGCAGGCTTTCTAGTGGTCAAGGGTGTGTTCCTCATAACTTCAGTGTCAATATTTGATGGTCAGCTTGATTTACACATGGATTTAGAGGGAATTTATTACAGTATTGAACCACCAACTCTGACGTCACTTGTTAACGCAGCTACGGCAAAAGAAAGCCTCAAGGTATTCTCTTCTGATTTATGAGGTTGCATAAGAGGATAGAAATGGGGATGGTGGATCAACACCTGCTCAACAGAGCTGAAGACAATGATGGATGAGTAGGAAATCAACCAAGTCATCAGACTTTAAAACGCCAATAGAGCTCCAGTTAAATTCTCATCAACTGACAGACGGATGACCTTCTTCTTCCATCAGTTTCAGCAACATTTAATTGTGACTTTTTCTGTGTTTGTTCTTTTAATTGGATTTCATGTTTGCCCTCATCTTCCCAATCCTGCCTCTCAAACATCAATCCATAGTTCATAACCTAACAGGCACCTGGCATTTGAGTCAAAATAAAACTCTGACTCATTGATTCCTCGCTCAGAGATCCAGTATCTGACGACATCGGGCACAACAGGGGGTTTTTGTTCAGTGTTGACTCAAAATATTGCCAAATAAAAACAGAATGGGTGATCACAATGAGCATAGAAAGAACAATTCAATAATCTCTCAAGAGTCATTCGCTGTGAGGTGTTCAGGTGCATCATCCTTCATAACATTTTAGAAATAGACACAAAGAAGACTTCATAGAAATATTCTCAGCCACCTGTTACCAGAATGTACTGCTTCATTTGATTTTAATTCTCAGCGAGTCACTGTAGTTATTCTGGCTGATCAATTCTTCCAAGTTTATATATTTTATTGTTCTTATTATTATTTGAGTTGGGTGGGGGGGGGGCGATTGTAAGTCACTTTTCTTTACATAAATTTGAATGAAAAATATTTTTTTAGATTAAGAGATAAAATCAGCAAGGTTGAGCATGTCTGTTTGATGTGTTGATTGTTTTTTATTTGTTTGATTTTTTTGTTCTTTAGATGGATTTTCATCGCCTTCCACAAGTTGGTCAACTGAATATGTGTTCACTGAAAATTAAGTACAAAAACCAAGAACATGTCTGTGATAAACTGACAGGTGGAATGTCCTCTACAAGCTGAGCTAAATCTCCTTCTTCAAGGATAAGCAATTAGATTTTGCATTAAGATGGAAACAAACTATGTCTCATTGTGGATCCCTCAGAAGTGCAATTGTTTGCAGAATATGATGCTCTGCTTTAACTAAAGCTCTTGCCCCGGACTGTCACAGTTTTGAAATGGTGTATTTATGCAGGCCTGTAAGCAGAGAACCACTTTGGCATCTGATGCTGTCAAACACTTGAACGCAGTGATTCCAATCTAAATGCTTCCATCATGTGGCAAAATTTATACACTACAAGGCTTCATTGCCACCGGGGTTGCCAGATCTGGTTGCCAGTTATTTAAAACACTCCTTCTGTGTGTGAAGTGAAAATCTTCTATGATGCAAGCATGAATGAAGTTTAGAAGCTCATTTCCAGCAATTATAAATATAATCATGAAAAAATAACTTTGTCAAGATTTGTCTTTGGCCTCCACATGAAATCAAAGCCCTGAGATTAAAAAGTTAAATCAATGAGATAAAAAAAAAAGTCAAACTTTTTGACTCCTCAAAATTTTGACTTTATGAAAAATAAAAAATGAAAATATTTTTAACAAAACTAAGTTTTCTTTTTTTATGTTTCTGACAGGTGGAAATAGGCTTCTATGGTAATACTTAACCATATGCTTGATAAAAAGAAAAGATGTAAAACATATTTTTCCTGTGTAAAAAAAATATAGCTAATGCCTTGAAATCTTGGATGTTTAATTCTCTCAAGAAAGCTATGGTAACAGATTATCTCGTCTTGAAAGTAAATTAAATGGTAATATGAGTGCAAGGTCACAACAGTTTAATGAAATGTGCAAGTTTTACGCTTTCTTGCTATATGATGGGTACTATTTTGAGAAAGTACTTTCCGGAACATTTTCCAAAAACTTGCCAAATGTTGTGAAACGCAGCCAAAATTGTAACGACCTGCCTCGTATTATGTTTCCCAATTAGGTGGAAATTTGCCCAATCTGGCAACACTGGTCGCCTTTTCCACTGAACTAACCTACGTGGCTTGGTACAAACCCTCTGGATGAAACGTAGCCGCCTATTGGTCACCACTTTACGAGAGCTCGTCTCTGATTGGCTTTCGGACCCAAACAGCCAGCTCGCTCCTCTGAGCCTGTGCTCGTCGTTAGCTTTAGCGGGTTTGGTGATGCTCTTTCAGTCTGAGGATCAACAGGTTGGTGTCTGACTGAACATGCATTAGTTATAATCAGCTACACTCAAAATTAAAAATGTTTACCCCCTCGCGTGGCTCTCTTGTGCTGGCCTCTGAAGCGCTGATTAAGTTTGTTTCCAGCTTTGATCCGAGAGCTGCTAATTAGCTCCAAGTTAGCGGGGTTGAGATTGTTTAGCGTTAACTATAAAAACGACTGCTTTTGAAGAGACTTTTGTGAGAGTTTCTATTTTAAAGCTGCGGTTAAAACTACAGCTCCTCTTGTCGGAGCTTATAATCCAGTTTGAATGTGGCGGTTTGCATCGTTCGTGATGTGACGACGTGGGAGGCGCAGCACGGAGCCAACTAACGTAAACGTTGCTAACGGTGTCACAGAGGCTAACAGCGATGAATATTTCAGAATTTAAGAAAGGTGCAAACTAATCTAAACAATAAAGTCTTCTTGAGACGGAGGCGATCGATTTCCGCTTAATTGATTTGATTGAACATTAGTAAATCAGCTATTATCGTAGTCTCCCCCTGATTTTTCCGTTAGCACACTCTTCACACAGTCAGTTTCCATGGTAACAAGCCACAAGCTGCACCGCTCGCTTCAGAACATGACATATAAACATCTGAAATCAGCCTCTGAGGGCAAGGACACCCTGTACGTCATATTTGAATAAGTTTTCCACATTAAAGACACTCTTATAATCTTCATTCAACCTTACCAGGCTCCCAATAACCTTGTGGAGGACGTCCTCTCGTCAGGTACAGTCAACTAAATGTGGAAGCTTAGTTAGCCGCTGTTAGCTCCATTAGCTGTGTTTTAACCGGTAGACATCATGTTTAAGTAATTTCCCGGACACTAAATGGTGTTAAATTCACCTTAGTAGGAGCAATTGTTGCTTCCCTCTGTTTGCACAGTGTGTTACTTTTATGTGTAAAACTGGAGAGTGTTTATTTTTGATGCAGAGACAGATAAATGTATATTTGGGACATCGCTGCAGGGTTGTCCGCACGCTTTTATAGGCTCCTAATCCGCTTTCAACCTGTTATTTATAGGGATGGAAGAGCCGCCTGCTGTGATCCTCCAGCACCAGACGACTGTCAGGTAGTGACGGCGCAAGAGCAATGCTGAGCTGCCAGGTACAATGAAGAAGATATTCAACTTTACTAAGAAAAAGAAGCACCCGTCCGGCACCCCTGATAATGGGAGTGTGCTGTCTGCTGGATATGAGCTGAAGGACAAGGACCTCGGGAAGGTTCACAAAGCTGCCTCTGTGGGTGACTTGGCAAAGTTGAAGCAGCTCGCCAAGAAGAATGATATCAATCAGCTTGACAAGGAGAACAGGTAGGTGGAATCGAGGCGTCATGATCTTCTAGTCAGCTTTTATTTTTAAATGTTTCATCAGGAAGTCTTGAAGTTTTCCTTGTGTTTCTATGGCAGTCCTGAGTGTAAACTGTCAATAGCACCTGTTGTTTAAAACATACATGACACCCCAGTGTGTTAACTACTCAGGTTTCAAAGAAGCATCAAGTTACCAAATACGATAAGTATGTGTCAGGGGTATTCGACCAGAGTAAGTGGAGTGCATGAAATGGGTATAAGATAATGACTGACTTGTTCTTCCCCAAAGATTTGGAGAGTGTGATAAATGCCTTAATAACATCTCGTCTGGATTATTGTAATTCTTTGCACATGAGCTTAGAGCAATCGTCCATCCAGTGTCTACAGCTTTAACTTTTGCTGCTTGCTTCCTGACCACTGAGAAAAAAGAGATGATATCACACCTGTGCTATTCTCTCTCGGTGGCTTTCAGCCTGTAATGGGAGTGATTTTAAAGGGATTATCAACGCTAACATAGGTTTTTTCTAAATGCTAATTTCTGGCGTCCCGACAAACTGGACAGGTTGGACTAGACTGGATTGATTTACAGCATACGGAGGTTTCTATGACAACGCCACGCCGGTATTCAAAGTTTAGCAGTGAGAAGAGAGATTTACTCTGTGATTTATTTAGTTGTAATAGTGGGAACAGGATCTGAACTGTCTAACAGAAAAGGAACCGAAGAGCAGAAGAAGGCTAAATGGGAGAGTGATAGAGCACAATCAAAAAGAGAGGGTTAACAAGGGTTAAGCTGTTTGTGAAAATGTTCACTCCAACCCACATGCAGCAGTTATACCGCAAAGCTCTGTTCAAACCTGAAAGTCTACCAGTAAAATAAAGAGTAAGGTCACATTTGCTCTGATTGGTAGATGACATAGCCAGCATTTGCTAATGTTACAAGTTACCAATACAGAGCACTGGGCTGTGAGTAGCGCTAAATGTAACCAGCAACTAAACTACAGTACAAACAAATAAATAAAGTTTGCTTGTTGTCACATTTTGAATAATAGTGCTACGTAACTGTTGATAAATACATAACCTCATCGTATTGTATATGGTAAAAATGTATCTTGATTAAAGAAAAGTAGCGTTAAAAAGATATAATCAACTTTCACTTTCAAAACAACTTCATCATGACAGTTTGTGCAGTTTTTCTAATGAGAAACTTTCTTTTCATATTCCAGGACGGCTCTTCATATCGCCTGTGCCAGTGGACATGTTGATGTGGTGCAGTTCCTTGTTGAAAGCAAAGCCAAGCTTAACCTATGTGACAATCAAAACAGATCCGCCTTGATGAAGGTATTCCTCTATCACTTACACTATATGATTCTTTGTAAAGAAATGTGTGGTACTGATTGTGATTTGCATTTACATCAATCAACCTTTATTTCAGGCGGTGCAGGGCCAGCACGAGCGCTGTGTGAGCGCACTGCTGGAGAATCATGCTGAGCCTAATCTGGTGGATATCAATGGAAATACAGCTCTGCACCTGGCAGCAAATATACCGTCCATATCTACAGCTGTCCTGCTGCTGGAGCACGAAGCTGACATCAATGCACAAAACAAGGTGATTCTTTTTCCATCCTCACATTACTAAAACAACATCATTTTAGCTTTAGCTTTGGACTTTTTGAAAGACCTTCATTTTTTACTGTTGTGTTCGTAGTTTCAAGATTCAATGTAACTTTACTTGTACTTGTACCTAAATTTTGTTTGTGGTGGATGGGTCAGCCTTACTTTAACAATAACCAACAAACAGCACCAGACAAGTGACAGTGCTCAGAAATAAGGTAAAGAAAAAATTTGAAACAAGCAATCAGTCAAAACAAGAAAGAAAAGATTTAACTAAATCATCAGTCAATGAAAAAAAAGTCTAAAGTGCCATCAGTTAAAGCAAGTTCAAGACTAACTAGGAATAAAAGATCCACAGGTAAATGATACATAAAAGGTAACTTATTTGACATTAGCTGTTCACATTTGGGTACCCTGAAATTAACTGTGGCCTCTTATTTAAGGGTCCTGTTGACCTGTGGTGAAAAAGCTTGAACACCTTACCTGTTAGTATTTTATAGAATAAAAAAGGGGGGTGTTTAATACAAGGTGTTAACCAGGTTCATAATCACATTTTCAGGAGGGGTTCGTGCCACTGACTGTAGCAGTGCGTGAGGATCACATTGAGATGGCCGAGTTTCTCCTCAAAGAGGGCGCAGATGTGAACTTGGCTGACCGGGACCAAAGGTCAGTTTGTGTGATAGATGACTAATCATCTTTAAAAATCTGAATCTATTATCTGAAGTTAATCATGCAACTATTATGGTTCATGCCTTCAGGTCCCCGTTGATGATCGCTGCTGGAAATGGACAAATCAACATGTTACGGCTGCTGTTACGGTTTGATGCAGACATCACACTCAAAGATACCAAAGGATGGTCAGCTGATGACTATGCAGGGATGAATGGTCATCATCCGTAAGTTTGGCTCTTTACCTGTTCACTTGAAATTCTTTGAGGTGTTTCCTATTGAAAACTAAAACAACAAAGGTCATTGTCAAGGTTTAAAACATTTATTTTGCCTTATTTCTTTTCATTTTATGTACCAGCACAGCAAAATTGAAATCTTAGATTCATATGAATATGCAAATAAACTTGTTTAATTAAAAAAAAAAATAAGAATAATGCCTCACAATAGGAAACTGAGTTTTGCTCCAGCGGCAGATTTTTCTACTCTTCACAAGGAATACAGGCACCATTTTTTGTCCTTCAATATCTAATTTTTCTGTTCTTTTCAGTTGAATGTGACTCATATTTAGTCTAGTAATATAAGTGTACTGATATAATTTATGAACACTTGATCAAATTTTAGTTTTTGAGGTGACTGTCAGATTTGCACACCCCAAACTGCAACAGTAGGTTGAGTAAGGTCATGATCCATAGGTTAAGTCCTCTTACACTCGCTGTCTTCACTTCCTTGTAGCTGCTCCCTCCTGATCAACGAGCACAGCACCCATAGGAACGACGGAGCCTCCCTATCATTTCAAGGTCCGACTAAAAAGAAGAAGAAAACCATACTGGGCAGTTCCTCCCAAGACTTTGAAGCCGGCTTTTCTCTGGGGGGACCAGCCACTGACAAAGACGGTAAAGATTTAAGCTCATCGAAGGAAAAAAAGAATATATTTGTGTCTGTTCTTTATTGACTGTGATTATTTTATTCATTTCTCATGCATATCCACTTGACTGGATCTAGCACATGGAGGAAATGAAGCGGGGGGAGGTATTACTTTGCTCAGATGAATTTTGTGAAGAATCTTGTTTAATCACATATTTTGTTTTGTAGGAAAAGCCATTTGTTGTGCTGCCTGAGTTGCTGTTTTGTGTTCATCACTCGTGATAATGCTTAGATATGAAAAATACCTCATTTTTTAAAAATAAAACTACATTTAGTTTCTTTTCCCTGTCCTTGCAGATTTTGAAGATAACTCTCAGTCTGAATCTCTGAGCCGGTGAGTACACTTTCTTCTAAACATTATCTTACTTTGGAGGCTGAATTTTAAAAAGCTAAACCAAATTTCTCTCTTACAGAGTTTCTAAAAGTGCTGGTGATGAATGGCCTTCAACAGATGACGATGATGATGAATCTGTTTTAATTGAAAAGGTTTGTGAAACATTTTTCCCAGTGTGTGTCATTCTGATCCTGATGGAGTGTGCGCTCTCTTTTTTACCTTTTTTTTAAAACACATTTTTATTTACATTTTTTTTATTTACAATATTTTTTTTCACAATACAAACAAAAAGAAAAGAAGACACCTCACAACCCAAACCAGGTCATACATCCCCAGTGCCTACAAAGACCACAACATACTTAAAAATCTGAGCTTGTGAGCTGAGGAAATGCTGTCAGGAGATTTTGATGAAGGTACACTGAGGTTAAAATAAGGAGGAGAAACTCAAGATACGAGAAGTAAAACTTAGATAAAAGCTAGGCCAAAAAGGTAGGTTTTCTGATTGCATTTAAAAATATTTAAGTTCTTTGCAGCCCTCAGGACTTTTGGCAGGTTTTTCCACAGACCTGCAAGGAGGGACTTCAAGAATCTTTCCGTTTATGTTTACATTTTGAATCATTAACTCTCAAATTCTGCATGTGTATCACTGAGACAGGATCATGCAACCACTTTCTAAGACGTGATGAAGTTGTTGCTTTTTAGTCTGTTCAATCCTTTTTCTTTTCTGTTTTAGAAACCACAGAAGGTGAACCTCAGGAAACTGATTGCATCAGAACGTGGAAATGGTACAGAAAGTCTTCCATCTTTTTATCTCTCTTGCAAAGTTTGTGTTTTTTTGTTTGTAATCTTTTTTCCCTGCCTGCCTTTAGTGTCTGCACCGCCTAAAAGATCCCTGAGCGGCTCTGAATCAGAGCCAGAGAGTGAAAATAGAGTCCAGAGAATCCCATACCTCCCGCAGACTTTACCTCCAAACAAAGCTCCAAAGCACCCAGTAGATCCTTCTCCTGTTTCCTTCCTTCCCAAAGCACCCCAGATGACCTCTACCCCCCTGCAGAGCTATAAAAAGGTAAAACACTTGTTTTGCAGCTTTCTCTTGCATGTCTAAGTTTTGTCCTCCTTCTATCTCTCTTTTAAACTCTTTGACGAGCAGAGAAGCAGAAAAGTAAACTCTCAGAGCAGCCGTCGAGTAGTAAAAGAAGAACTGACCCTGAAGCAGAAAGCACAGAACCAGGGGACTCAGAGGAGGATGAGGAGGAGGAAGAGGAGGATGAAGATTATGAAGATGAAGAAGAGGAGGAAGAAGAAGAAGAAGAAGAGGAAGAAGAAGAAGAAGAAGAAGAAGAGGAAGATGATGATGAGGGAAGTGAAGAAGAGGATGATGATGAAGAAGAAGAGGAAGAGAATGATGATTCTGTTGAGGCCAACACTGCTGAGTTTGAAGGCAAACCTTCAGTCAGTGACGCCCTGAAGATCATTAACAGTGAAGACGCTCAAAACCTCCTTGATGCTGGCGAGAACATTCAGGATTCAGAAAAAGACGCAGACACAGAAACTCCAGCTGAAACAAACAGCTACACAATACCAGCGACTCTGAACGTAGCAGAGGATTGCGTCGTGTCAGCCATCAGGGTGGAATCTAAATTTTCTGATGAAGACGACAGCCTCGGTAAAGAGAACACACGACCACCTGTCCAAGATGTAAATCCTGATTTAACAGAAGGTCCTGTTAAAGAGGAGGAACCTGAAAGAGAGGACGCTAAAGATGACGACGACTCCTGGATCGATGAAGATAATAGTGGGGAAACTGTGTGGAATGATACTGAGGATGAAGAGGATCACAAAGGGCGCAACACCGTCCTCGCCAAGCGCATGAAACCTCTGCCTGTGGATGAGGAAGAAAACACAGAAGGCTCTTTGAAGGAGGTAGAAGAAGGGAAACGCAAATCCTCGTGGGGCTCGTCTCTGGAGGACAGTGATGGAGAAGAAAAGGTGCAGGATCATAAAAGTGACATTGAGACAGCAGATTTACAACCAGAAGCAGAAAAGCAGACTTCACCTCACCCGGATAAAGACGGTGTAAATAACTCCTGGGATTCTTCATCACCGAAATGTGCCTCGCCTCCGAGGAAGACTGCTTCTTCCTCGGGTTTATCTCTAACAAGCACCCCTCAATCCAAAAGCAGACTCACCAAAAAAACAAAAGATGAATCAGACTGGGATTCTGCATCAGAAAACAACCAACATGTTGATAATGTCTCCATTAAAAGTGATGAACAGCCTCCACTAACTGAAACTAACGTAGAAACAGTGAAGCAAGCAGAGGAGCAGCAGGGTTCAGACAAAGAGTCGAATGACCCATCCCCTGCTGTGTCACCAGAGCCAAAGGATGAAGAAACACCGTTAAAACAAATACTGGATCAAGAGGATGTGGGTCCAGCTGAACAGATGTCACAAACAGAAGAAAAAGGCGACTCAGAGCATGAAAAAGACAATGATGATAACTGGGATGATGAAGATGAGAGCAATAAATCAGAAAAGCAGGAAGTGGAGAAAGTCTTGGAGTCACCAAAGTTCAGAGAAACTGACGCTGACTTAGAGGAGGAAGCAGGAGCAGGTCCTCCTAAAGATGAGGAAAAGGATCCTCAGACTGTTTGTGATGTAGATGATGACAGGGAAACGCTGCAGAATGCAAACAAAGACGATGACATGAGTGAGGACTCTGACAGCATGGACACAAAGCTGCAGTACGATTTCACCACAGCAACTGTGCAAAAGTCTAACGACGAACCCGAGGCTCAGCTCATCGCTTATGTTCCTCTAGAGGGTAAAACCCAAGATGAAGGATCACATGATGACTCCAGTAAAGATCCAATAGAAGAACTTTCTAACCGTCCCAATGATGATGATAATGATGATGACGATGATGGTGTAGGCTCAGCTGAAGTAGAGATTGTTGAAGAGCAGGTCCACCAGGTAAAAAAGAACCAGATCCTTTAGTAGTTTAGCTCTGCCAACTCTTTCTTCACCTTTTATCATCCCTCATAAGTTCCGAGAGGAGTAGAAAAAAGATTTTGAGTACGTTGTCCTGAAGAAATATGCATTTCTGTATGTGTTAAGCAGAAAGAAGAGTACACTGATGATGAGGATGAGAACGAGAATGAAGAGGAGGAAGAAGATGGGGAAACATCGGATGAAAATTATCAACCTGAAGGGAGTGGAGAGTCGCTTGAAGCTACATTACCTGTGCCGGAGATGGACGGCTCTCAGAGTAAGAAAAGAGGTAAAGAGTGAATCCTAACCTTAACATATGATCTTAAAGCGTCAGGGCACAAACAAAGCAGCATCACTCTCTACACACTTTATATTGCACGCTGAAGTGGGAAGTTAACAAGATAACAAGATCTGTGACTCATCCGGATAAGTAAGGTGTCGTGGCACGAGGCCGCTCAAAGGTGTTTGATGTAAGGAGGATCAGAGGTTTTGGTGACTGATCTGTTTGTATGTGGATGAAAGTTCACACTAAAGCAGTGCTTAACAATCTTGGAGTCATGTGGGGTCACCTGGAATTCAAATGAGGTCTCCCGAAATGTGTAGTAATTGATTAAAAAGTGACTTAACTAAATATTATTCTTTGTAGAACTAAAACGCAACACACACTTTATTATATACTTCCACTTTCTCAAATATTAATGTATGGGGGCAGCCCAAAGCACACTGTATTTGCCTTTTATTCTTCAAAATGTCTGTGTACACCACCGGTTATGATAGTTAGTGAGCAGGCACTGAAAGTGTCCTCAAAGTGAGCTATGTCATTGCAAGGACCATAGAGTTACATAGTATGAGACATTAATTCAAGAAAGTAAAGTCTTTGGGGTCACCATGAAAATTGTGATGTAATTTTTGACAATATAAGGGAGAGAGACCTTGATTGCTATAGCAACCTTTCTTAACTTGTACACAGGAAGGTTACTCTACTCTCGAAGGGACCTCTTGAGCTGAGAAACAGGCATCAGTGACAGCTTTACCTTAGTGCATGTGCTGATACATGTAGAAATGGGAATAAAACACATGGAGATGATTTTTTTGTCATCTAATTGCTGCCTAAACTCAAGAAAACCTGCAACTTTCTGCAGCTTCTATCACCTTGCTGAATCTTAATCTGTTTGTGTAGATTTCCTCTCTGAACTCGGTCTCGAGAAGGAGGAAGAAGAGCCGGATTCCTGGGACTCTGAGGTACTGCAGAGACACGTCTTTTGAGTTTGATGATTGTGAAAGAAATCCTTACAGGTTTTTGTCTTTCAGTCCCGTTCTGAAAGTCCTAAAAGGCCCCACGAAGAGAAACAAAGCCTGCGCTCTCTGGATCAAGAAGAAGCATCTGATGTTAAGGAAGAGAGTAAAGATGGTGGGTCTGTTTCTGCTATCAAATCACTCCACATACCATTTCATGCTGCAAGATATTTCTATTTGATATCATTTTCAACAACTTTCCTTTGTAGACTGGTTTTATGCGCCCTCTTTTTTAAGAGGGAACATTAGGATTGCAGAGCTAGAACCTGCGAGGAGTGTAGGCAGGCTGAGGGGCAGCCAGGATAAGGGTATGAGTGTCCTGATTTAAAGGCCTACAGAGCAGCATGTTAGCCTCTATATAACTGAATGGATCATCACTATAAAGACTGCATGTATCACAAAATGCCTGCTATCTCTGAGCTGTGACTTTAAAGGCCTCAGGGTCTTCTCATCTGTCCTGGTTTCTGCAGATTTTGGATCAGATATTATCACTGGGTGAGCGCAGCATGTGTCAGGATTGCTATGCCTAACTCTGCATCCTTGTGCTAAAGAACCAGGAGCTCATGTGCATGGCAGTGCTTTGTGCAAAGTGTCATCCAGCTTGATATAAACACTTATTTAGCATCTGTCTCTGTCTTTGAATCATAACAAACGTATTTCTTCTCTTGCAGCTGCTGGCAACACTAGTGAGTCCAGAGAGGAGCATGAAGAGAGTGAAGCTGTGCACAAAGAGGTAAACTCTTGAACTTGATTAAGTAAAAGATTCAAACAATTATCATGTTTGAATAAAAACTTTTTCTTTCTACCAGACGGAGAAAATGAAATGGGAACCTCTGAGTGTCCTGAGCAAACTTCAAAGTGACAAAGAGCAAACAACAGGTAAACTGTGGGACCTCCTGCCTCCTAAATTCAACAGTAATAATCATAAGAAAATCTGTTTGAACTCACATTTGACTTGTGTTTCTTTGCAGACCTTATGGAGGAGCTTGGTCTGGGAGATGTGGATGATCTTGAAGGTTAGCAGAATTATCTTTATCTCTGATTATCATTTTTAGAATTTGTTTTAGTCCATATATTTTGGACTTTGTAATCCAAACTCTACTGTAAATCTCATTTTGCATTTTTAGGGTAAAAAGTCTTGTTTAATAACTGCCAGTGAAAGTTTTCTGCATGCACTGACTATGGAAACTTTTGCATTTCTATGTTCTGCATTTTGAAGCTCACAAAGCAGGTCAGTAAACAGTAAAGCTGGTTAGATGAGATGAACCTGTGGCTGTAGTTTCTTCTTTGAGGCTCCAATATGTTAGCGACTAGATGCTTAAACAGCTCCTGTCATGCATTCGCTCATTGTTTTGTATCTGATGCTGCAGCCTCAGTATCATATTATCTCACTCACTTAAGCTGCTGGTGTCACTGAACAGATGCTTCAGACTGGGACTCAGCCAGTACCACCAGTAAGCGGACCCTGCCTGGTCGCAGAATTGCTTCCCCAGGCCTTGAGGAGTTTCCAGAATGCTCTGTGAAAGAGGAGGATGAAGACGAGGCTCCAGCAGCTCCCCTGGCCCCCACCAGGACACAGCCAGACACACCACCTAAATCTGTGCCTCATCCTCAGCCCAGAGCGAGGAGGATGGTGCTCCAGAAACCAGAGAGTGAAGACGGTAAGACTTCTTCTTATCTTTTCAGTATATGTGTACAACAAATCCTTAGCTAGCTTTCATGTTTCTCTTTCTTTCCATGACTCAGAATCAGACTGGGAGCCTGACGTTGTGGCTTGCTCTTCCAACACCGTCGACAATCAGCTGCAGACTGTAGCTGAGCTTCAGACCACGATTACACCAGGTGGGATTTACTTTCTCACAAATGTCTGCAGTTGCTTCTGTGGTTTTGCCCTCTTTATCTCTAAACAAAGTGTTTTTATTTCCCTCGTAGCCTCCCCTGAGCTCTCTTCGAAGGAAGACAGAAGGAGCGATGAAGAGTCTGGCGAGAAACATGAAAAGGTAAGATTTACCTTGTCATGCTGTGCTGCTGTAATCGATAGTATTTTAATTCACTTATACTATTTAGGTCATAAAAATGACATCATTCTTGGTGCAAGTGAAAATCCCGATATACAGTGGGATGAGGGAAGATCATCTTAATTGTCACAGCAGAAAATTTTGTGGAACACCGTGTGTATAGACAAAAACAAACAAACAGTAATAATTTCAGTGGTTTCCACTCTTATAAGCAGTATCAGGGCAGGTCACTTTCTTCCAACAATTTCTGTCGGTCATTTTCCTTTTTTTGGATCTGCATAATAAGTTCACCATTCAAGACCAGAGATCCAGACCATCTGTCTGCACTTAAACTGCAGAAAATGAAATCTGATGAAGTGTTTCTGTCTTATTTTTAGTTAAAAAAATGGTCCTATTGTGTAATTTGACTTACACACACACACACTCACCTAGAAACCAAGAAAATGATTCTTATTTTGAGATAGTAAGAGACAAAAATAATTCTTAAATTACTTGTAAAGAGTTAAATATTCTGCCAAAAAGAAGAATACAGGAAACTGAACAGGGTCATCCCATTTGGGAACATGTTTAGTGTAAGTTGCCAGAACCTGCTGCTGCTTATCTTTACATGAATTAAGGGGTTATAAGTTGCATTTCCATTACACCTAGAACTGTGTAAAACCTAAATACCGCAGTAAAACAGTGGTAATGGGAACAACAAAATGTTGAAAACCTCTTTAATTTTGATACAAGTTTTATGCTCTCGTGAGATAGCTTTTCTGAAGTTTTGATATTGAAGTTTATTGCATATGTGCAAAGGACACCTTTTTCACAAAAACACGTCACCGTACATGAATTACAGACGCACTGTTCACTTTCCCCAGACAAACAAATCATAAGGACAGTGGATCAAGATTAGACATCGCACTTTATCAAAACTTCAAAAATATTGCTTTCATTTTGCAAAAAAGTGTAATAGAAACACAGCTTCTTATACTCTGTGGTATAAAGTGTAATGGAAATGCAGCCATATTTGTCTTTTAATAGCTTGAATCAAGACTATGGTTAATATTATTTGTTGTAAGACAACTTTTCCAAATATAAGACAGAAAAAATTGTTTGGATTTCAGTTTTTGCAGCTTACCCCCCTGATGCCTCATCACCTGCAGCACCCTGTACACATCCTTGCCTCTTCATTGCTTCCTCCCTGTTACTGCAGTGAAAGAGGAGTGATATCTTTTGTTCAACACAAACCCTCTTCACACTGCTGTATCAAAAACCGTGCAGCTTTAGCCTCATAACTTGTACAGCTGTTACAATCTGAGGCTGTGCTGGACATGCTGCTGCATCATTTTGTGGGAAACACTGAGCGGTTAAACATTTTCTTTTATACCATGAAAGAACTTCACACATGGATAAAACCGGATGATTAAAAAACACTAGTAAGATTTCAGTGATGGTCAGTGATTTGATGGAAAGGGGAGATGAAGATCATCTACTTTCCATCCTCATAGTTTTGGTCACAGGTTTTGTGTTTTGGAAATGAGAAAATCGCAGTGTTTCTCCATGTCACTGTTTCCTGTAACAGAGTTATTGTATTTATTCACTTCAAGATGGAAATGTTGAACATTTGCCTCTTATTGTTTTTTGCATTGTCTTGTCTGTCTTGTGTTGTCTTGTCCATTCATGCCATCGTAGGAGAAAGATTCAGTAAATTCATGTCAGTTAAATCTAGACGGCCCCTGTGCATCAGGCCCTACGAGCCCTGATGACTGTAGAGACCAGTGCGGTCCTGAAGAGAGAGGTGAAATCACTGAGGACGTCCTGTGGGAGAAACGTTACGAGAAGATCTGGGTAGAAGTGGAGAAACGAGAAGTGAAATCCACTTTTAAGAACGTCGCTCACGAGTTGAAGGAGAAGTTTGGAGAGCTGCTTAGATCCAGATCAGAAAGCGACGCTGAACACGCAGAGGCGATGGCTGAGTCTTCTTCTAGTGATGAAGACGAGGGAGAAATCATCGTGCGACCGACCGCCAGAGCAAGGAGCACCGTCCTCCTCACGATTCCCGAGCAGAGGGAGTCCGGTCTGGAGGACTCGGCGACAGAATCCACTGAGGACAGGATGCAGGAGCGGTGTGAGCGAGCAACCAGTGAGAGCAGCGTGTGTCAGGATCTGCTCGCTGATGAAGCTCAGGAGGATTTAAGGTCTCCTTCACCACAGAGAGAAAACACAGCTCTCACTAACGGGGGTTCAGTCTTAGTAGATGAGACCAAAGACGGGCAGATTCATCAACAACACGGAAACCAAATCTGCAACAACAGCCATGCTAACTGTGACACTGACACACATCTCAGGGAGGAGTTAAAGGAGGCGCACAGACGTTCAGCATCCATCCCCGGTGTCTCTGATGAGGAGCTGGAGGAAGATGTGGAGAGATTTAAACTTGAGGTAGGGATGCTGAGGGATGTCTTCCTGGATTTGGAGAAAGAAAAGGCCCTACTCCAGAAAGAGGTAGAGGATGGTCGCCCCTCAAAAAGTTTCACTTTCTCCTCTCTTCATCCATGTCATGAGTTTCATCCCTCTTCATCGTCTGTCTGAAAGGGTCCAAACTGACTACACGTCATCACCTCATCTCCTCTTTCTGTCTTTAGGTTTGATTTTGATTAGAGAAAACTGCTCGTGCATGTTCCCATGTGGTTTTAACAAACTGTGAAGACGAGTTAAAGGACTAAAAAAAATCCTTGGTGTAGATTTGTGGTGATAAAAACAGCTTTTGTGGTGTTTTAGTCGTGTCTTATCATTGCTGATGCATGAAGTTTGCATGGTTTTTTGTGTTGACTTGTGTTTTTGGATGTAGACTTTCTTTTTGGATGTTGTGATGTGACTTCTGTGTTTAAATTGCCTTCTTTATCTTTTAAAGAAGTGCTGTCATGATGATTTGTCTGTTGTTGCCGTGTATTTTGTCAGAAACGATCTTCAAAGGAGGGAAAGGTTTTTATTTCAGCCAGCCTTTTGAGTATTCAAAGGTTTATTGGATGCAAAATTAGAAATCTAAGCAAATGTTTGTGTCTTATTTAGTGGTGGACAAAGAGCTCAACTCCAGTGCTTAAGACAAAGATTAGTGAGGAAGGAAAGGGCCTGGTGGTGCAGGGCTTTTAAGTTATGCAGCAGGATTTTTTATCTGATGCAATTGTGACACAGACATTGCAGACGCTGAAGGACAAATTCCATTCTGTCCTCTAGAATCTTGAATTAAGACATTTTACAAGCTTGTCAGGTGAATGAGTCTTATATCAAGTCCTATATAGGACATACATAATTTTTTGCAGTCTTAAGAAAGACATCATGCATCTTTGCTGAACAAAAACAGAAAACAAGTGAGTTTGAAATATTCTATCTTAAGAACGAAAGAGCCTCTGATTTTTCTTTTTTTACCATCTCTTTCTTTCTACTGTTCAAACTATTGGAGCTTATTTTAGATTTAGATCAGTGTTGAAGGTTTTTTCCTTTGAGGGAGAATCTCACAACAAGCTTTGGTACATCCTTCTCATTAAGTTAAGAAAATACAGCGTCAAATAGAGTAACCACACTCAGGTGTTAGGTCTCCAAAGGGAGGGGAGACTCTAAATTATGCATGAAGAAGTGTACAGGTCTCTGCTCCATCATGCATCTTAAAAGGCTGGCCCCAAAACTCTTGCAGATGAGAATAATGTCTCGCGCACTTGTTTCACATCTTTAACTCTCTCTCTTTCAGGCTGTCAAAGAGGCCGCAAAGACTACGATGGAGGAGCAGAAATCCTCATCTTCCTGGGACTCCGGAGGAGCACCGTTGGAGGAATCGAGGACTGAGAAACCTGAGAGCAGGTTGGGATCTCTTTCGAGTGCGGTTGAAGCGATTCCTCAGGAGCAGCAGCCTGAAACTGTCAAAAGGTTTGTGCAGTTTTATAAACACAATGCCAGAGCAGCTCATCCTCAGTCCATCTCCTAATGTAGAAGATCTCTGAAAATGTTTTACTGCTTTGTCTATGCAAACTCCCTGAATCAGGGACACACTCAGCTCAAAGAGAGCAGCCTTTCTTTTCAGAGATTTCATTTGACGGGGCTAGCGGCACATACAGATCGCACGTCATTGACTACGAGATGTATTGCTCTCCATAGCTCCAACAAGGCGCCGGTGCACGTGCAGCTCCCTCCCCAGCAGACCTTCAGTAGCATCAGACAGGAAGGGGAAGCTGTAGAAGAGACCGTACAGCTGGAGCTGGTCCGAGGGGCCCGGCACTGCAGAGCCCCTCAGGCCAAAGCCCCTCAGAGCAAAGCCCATGTTAATGGAGATCCTCTCTCAGTGTTTGATGATAGCACTTTAAGTGAAATGTCGGACGATGGAGACAGGTATATATGCAGTATGCCACTTTCTCTTCCCTCTCTGTCACTAATGTCACTAACCTAGGGTGTGTTTAGACGGAAGGTTGAGACAGTTACACAGGCAGCACCGATCAACTGTTTATGCCTTATTATAAGTTAAAAAAAAGTCATATTAGACTCAGTTTGCACCACATTCACCTGATAAGCCTTGAAAGATATCTTATTTCAAGTTACTTAAAGACACAAACACCGCCTAAATGGCTTGTAAAAAGAAAAAACCTGCCAATGAACAACAAAGAAAAAAAATGTCTCAATGTCTCTCTTTATTGTATTCAACAGGTAATTTCTCTTACCTTGTTGGTAAATATTTTTTTATCTTTTTACATTCAGGTTGCCTTAATATCTTGAAAAAATACTTTTTTTAGAGTTAATTTTTGGGGACTTTTGTACCTTTAATAAGCAGGGTAAGAGTGAGGTGTGACATGCAGTTCTTCAGAAATACCTGTAGCTTTATTATTTTTACCAAAACCAAGATAAAAACATTGGATCAGATTTCAGATTTTGCAGAAACTTGGGTGCTCAAAGTTGTCTTCACCTTCAGTCTAAACAGACCGTACTTGTCTTGGTGGTGGGAATAATTAGGATGCATTTTCTTTCTCCTGACTAACCACTGATTTTCCAAAACTAGAGCAGTATACTGCATTATACCATTGATCTTATGACTCCTCAGTTCAGATATCACTGATGTCCTGTAAAACCTTTCAGATTTCTCATCTTTGTTTCTTGAACTCAGGTTGTTGACTGGAGAGAAACAGAAAGACGAGGTAAAATCTGATTAGTGATCAAAGTTTTAAGTTTAGGGTGATAAATCCAGATTTTAGGACTTATAGTTGTTTCCACGTTCAGAATCCTGAAGAAGTGGAAATAGCCGAAGACTTCGATGAACTCACTCAGTCATCAGACACAGCTACAGACGACATCGACTCGCCTACATCAGGGTATCGACACGCATCGCTCCTCATTCAGAAACTGGACTCAGCCACTCTGGGTCAGCTCACGTTTTCTATCACCTCTTCATTTAATTATTCTTGAAACTCACTGTCTCGATCGTTCTTTTACGAACTCTTTCTTCTTGTTATCCCTCACAGACTCGAGGAGCATGGTGAAGCTGCAGAATATATTCCATGAGTACGAGCGCTCCATCCAGAAGGCGCGGAGTCGACACGGCTACCTGACGGACAAGGTGAGCCAGCTGGAGATGGAGAGGGCGGAGCTAAAGAGCTCTCTGGAGGAGGTTAAAGATGTAAAGTCTGCTCTGGAGCGCAACCAGCTGGAACTACAGACCGAAGTCACAAACGTCAAGTGAGAAGCTTCTATCAATCAAAGCTTGATTCAGTAACATTGTGTTTTTCCACATACTGAGAAACATTTCGGTCTCTTTGTCCAGATTTCAGCTAAAACAGGAGCAAGAGAATCGCCGTAACGCTAACATGATGTACAACAACTCCAAAGATAAGCTGAGGAGGACAGAGGAGCAGCATCAGCTGGAGGTTCAGGAGAGACAGAAAGTGGAGCTGACTCTCAGGAATCTGGAGCTGGAGATGAGAACACTGGTCAACAACATGAAGCAGGTGCCGCCTCATCTTCAGCGTCTCTTTCACATCCAAACTTTACACTAAACCATGCGGTAGTGTATAATCCCTTACGGGTTCTGGGTCTACACTTGGACCCCCTTCTTGTTAGATGTACCCACAACACTGATCTGTCCCTCAGGCTGCTTTCCAAGTGTCTGAACAGGCTCATCTGACTTCGATCTGACTTCCACATCGCTCTTTGTGGCTTCCTTCTGTCGAGCTTTTTCATTGATTTGTCATCTCATATGACTGTAACTGAAGTCTTTAACTGTATGTTTGTCCGCATCCAGCTGGAGGAGGACCACAGTGAGACCCAGAGGCTGCTGGCTCAGGAGCGAAGTGCTCGTACGCTGCAGGAGAATCTGCTCAACAGTCATCTCCGTAAGCAGCAGGAGATCGAAGACGAGAACAGAAGAAACGTCAGCAAAAGCAGCGAGGTAACTCACAAAGATGTTCAGCAGCTTTAGACTTTTAATAATGTAAAGTTAGAGTTGTAGAATAAAGGAAAGTCTCATGTGTTTCCTGTTTTTTTTATAGGCTCTGTCTCAGCTCACTGAGGCCAGCGACAGAGAGAAAGAGCTTGTCCAGCAGACAGCGACCCTACAGGAGCAGCTGACCCTCCTCAGAGCAGAGCTGGAGCGCTCCCAGGCCAGCAGCAGCCTCAAAGAGAGCCACCTAGTGGAGGAAAATGAGACCCTGAAGGAGCAGCTGGAAGACACCCGCAGAGACCTCAAACTGAACGGCGAAGCTCTGACTCAGACGGTGTACAACTGCAACAACCAGGTGACCACGCTGAAGTCTGAGCTCGCCATGACCGTAACACGCTTTGAGAATGAGCAGCAGACGCGTAAAACTTTAGAGACGGAGTTAGAGTCAGTTCGGAGTCGCCTGGCTGGAGCCGTGAAGGAGACGGAGCTTTGTATGGCGACTCACACGGAGACTGAGAGAGCTCTGCTGCGGGAGAAAGAGGAACATCAGCGGCTGAAAGACAAACTCACCGGTCAGTAACAATGATTCAACAGCTGCCATTATACGTGAATACTTTGCTTCAGCAGCCGTTTGAGTCGACCGCAACCATTTAAGTTGATCCAGTTGCCTCTGTTGCTATAAACCTTTATTTAAACAAATCAAATTGGCTTCCGTCTGAGTATGAAGCGGCTTTGATGGCCGGTGTTTAATGGCATTAGCAGCTCTTTGTTGCCTTTGTTAAGTAGATTATTGTCTCTGCAGCAGAGGAAATGCTTCAGGAGGAGTAACAGGATTACAGAGAAACTGCTGGAGGAATAACCTGGTCACTTTGAGAGCAAGACGAGCGCTTGAACCAAGACCTAATCATAGGACAATGTAGATGATAAATCCTCAAAAAGTCAAGCCATAAATTATGAAAGTCTAAAATGGGTAAAATGAACATTTGGGTTTGATTTCTTAGAGTACTGACTTCATTTTAATTAAATGTCAGATGAAAATATTCTCATTTAGAGCATTATTTGCTAAAGATGACACATAGGCTAATAATACAAAGTCCATATTCTGTACAAGGTGCGCCTCTGTGTTTTTACTGTTGTTATGTGTTTCCTCGTCCAACTGTAACCCTTGAGTTCTGTCTGCAGGTGAAGCAGCGAGTCAGCGTGAAGCCGTGAACAGCCTCTCCCAGAAGTTATCCAAAGCAGAGTCCCGTGCCAACAGCTTGGAGAACGAGGTGCACCGAGCCTCCCTGCAGCTGACTGAGAAAGGCCTCCTCCTGGACGTCCTGCAGAGAGAGAAAGACCAGGCCGCTGATCGAATCAAAGAGCTGGAGAAGACTCTGCAGGCTGAACGGGAGCTGGTCAGCCGGGCCGGAGCACGCCAAGAAGCCACACAGGAGCGACTCGCCCAGGCTCAGAGCGAAGGGATGCTACTGAGGCAGCAGCTGGAGGAAAGTCAGAACAAAGGAGTCGCAAAGGAGCGAGCTGTGACGGACGCTCAGGAGCGTTTCAGCGACATCCTGACCAAGCTGCGCTCTGACTGTGAGGAGAGAGTTCAGCTGGTGGACGAGAGAAATAAGGAGCTCGCCGCTAAGGCCGCTGATCTACGAGATCAGGTCTACAAGTTAGAGGAAGAGAAGAGTGAAAGAGAGGTAAGAGGATTCATATCTTTAGACTTTATTTTACTTCTCTGAAGAAGAAACTCTGCTTATATCTCACCAAATCTCTGTCTGAACTCAGGCCAATCTGAGGCAGCTGCAGCAGGAGCTGGCAGACTCCCTCAAGAGGTTATCAATGAGCGAAGCTTCTCTGGAGGTCAACACACGGTACCGCAGCGACCTGGAGGAGGAGAAGACTCGACTGAACAGAGACCTAGACCGGGTGAAAGGAAAGGTAGAGGCAGAGAACAGCGCCCCCCTGTGGAGTTATACCCTCATCACACCCCTGATTCGCTGACTTTGTCTCCAAGAAGTGAGTGTTAAGTCTTTGGAAGCATTGTTAATGATGTGACTGTTTCTCTTGCAGCTGAAGGAAAGCGAGGATATGTTCATGCAGGCAGAGAGACAGATTAACAGTCTGAAGAGCAGTTTGGATGAAAAGGGAAAAGATCTCACTACAGCTGCTCAGAAACTGCAGGAGGCGCTGTCTACCTCAGCAGCCTCTGATTCTACCATCAAACAGCTGGAGGACGCTGTGCAGAGGTATTCACACTCACAAATCACCTCAATAAAAAGATTATTCATTTGTTTTATTTGGGCTCAAAATAACAAAAAGTCCATTTCATACAAATATCCAACAACAAGTTCTAGCAAAGATACAGAAAAAAATTATATATAGAATTCAAAAACATGTCAACAGAAAGTTTTTTGTCAAAGCATCCTCCAGCTCCTTCAAACACATTTATATAGACTCAAAACCAGATCCTCCTACAGCAGAGTACAGGCTGCAGGAGCAGAGGACCCAAATGTAGAATTAAACAACATGAATAATAGGAATCAGATTCAGAAACACTTAATTAATCCTAGGAGGAAATTTGTTGTTACCATAGCTCGTAATACCATACAGTTATCAGAAAATAGAAGGTATTGAGGTTATAAAATAAGCAATAGTAGAAAATAAGTGCTAAAAGCATTAAGTACTAAAAGTAAAACAATATTTAAATTGTAGCAGGATGAACTGTGTTACACAGATATTATACATTGAATAGGTGTTAGCATATTTACAAACAGACGGCACAGTCCACAGGTAAAGACAGATCTACAAGCTGCTGAATGAGAAGGTTAAAGCCTCTGGCACCATCGCACGTTTTGTTTTGTCATGATTCCAAATCAATTCTTCCTCTTGAAAAGCGTCTTTCTGTGTCCTTATATCTTCACTTACGTCTGAACATGTGATCACATCAGGCTGGAGATAGAGAACGCCCGGCTCGAAGCTGCTGCAAAGCAACAATTCAGCAAGATCGACGCTCTGCAGAAAGGAGCTCATGAAGCCACCTTGGTGAGTCCTGCATCAACCATACGACTCCCTGACGGTTATTTTACTGAGGAGGCTGTTAGATTTTTTTAAATGTGTCTGTACTGTGATGCTTTACAAAGACAGGTCTGCATTCTGAGGTTTTTAAGGTATCTGATCTTTTTGCAGCTCTCTGACTGCTCACCTGAAGGAGGGGTCTGTATTTTGAATAGAGGCGTAGCTTTTCTGTGTGGATTAAATTTAATGAAATCAACCTTTCTATGAATTAGTAAACTAGTACCTGGGCTTTGTGGGCCTTTAATACACCCCGTTAGAGCAGAAATTCAAACATACTGAGGAAGTAATCGCTCCGAGTGTGTTTGGGGTTCTCTTAATGAAATCAGAAACTTCTCTTCACTGCAGAAACTGAAATCTAATCAAATGTTGTTGTGCTATCTTAGCAGAAATTGTCTTTTAGACTTAATACGAATTCAGACAAACTCTTGCTTTGATTTCAGTTTTTGCAGTGCGTTCCTTGTTGGTCTGATTTTGGTGATTTGGGTCTTTTACTCCTCCGGCCTGGAGCTGCATGCTGCATGTTCCTCTCGGGTTAACTCACTCTCTCAGCTGCTTTGAAAGCTTGATAAGATAAATCTCTGCAGCAGAACGATCAACCTGAAACTTGTCTTTATTATTTTATTTCTGTAGGTCAGAAGTCATTTGGAAGACTTGGTTACAAACCTCCAAAGCAGTAAGATGGCTTTGGAAGACCAACTCAGTAAAGAGGTTGGTGGCTTTTTTCTGTTTCCTCATCTAGAAACTTTGAGTTTTATTTCTCCCTCTGGTCTTACTCTCATTTCTATTTTCATTTATATTTGAGAAGGGAGGTCTGTATGTTCAAAAAGCCAAGTTTGTTCGTCTTTTATTTGTTAATAGACACCTTGACAACTAGGGCTGGGGAATTAATTGCACATTAATCCACTCACTGATACCTCACGTCAATTGCTGTCCGTCAAAGTGACAAATTACCGTAAAAAAATGTGATTCTTGGTGGTGAACACCAAGATCCGAGTGCAGATAAAAACTTTCATGTGGGTTAAACTTGAACATCTTCATGATTGTTAACACAACTTCTGAATTTTAATACCCTATTGTCGTCTTTCTTTCTCTCAGGTGCAGAAGCAGAGCATGTTGTCTCACACAGCTCAGGACTCTCAGGCTCTCTGGGAGGAAGAGCTGAAGAGCCGCTCCAAGCTCGGACTGCGTTTGGCCGAGCTGGAGAAGGAGAAAGGAGAACTGAGCACTCAGGTGATCATAGTGAGGCTTTCATGAGGCAATCTTTCAGAATTAACTAACACAACTTTCGTCTAAAGATATTTCTGTGTGTGTTTTCTGTTCTCCAGATGGAAATCGAGAAAAAGAAAGCAAAGAAAGTGATGGAGCAGAAGAAAGCTGTGGACACCCGTCTGGACCAGGAGATGAAGAGAAACACAGAGCTTCAAAAAGAAATGTACAGGTGACTTCTGACCTCCTCCTCCCTCACTCCTCCTCGTGCACTCCTCACCTGTGGCAGAACCTCCTCCGTGTGTAGAAACCAGCAGGATCCAATAGAGCGCAGTCTTTCCTGGCTTCTGTGGCACAAGTTTGATTCTGTCTGTGTGTTTTAAATCAAGTTTGTGTGCGTTAAGTCTTTCCCGTAATGTTTGTTCCTCTGTGTTTAAGGTTACGTACTTTACTAAAGACAGCGAAGAAGAAGATGCGTGACCAGGACACGGGCAGAGCAGAGTTTGGTTCCCCCATGAGCAGCCTGAGGATGGACCAGAGCCGACAATCTGAGGGATTTGGGCGGATGAAGGAGAGGGTTAGTAAATCCTGAAGCCGAAGCTTTGCTCTGCAGCACCTCAGAGGTTAAACCAGTGTTTTCAACCTTGGGTCACCTGAAATGTCTAGTGATAGATTGAAAAAAAAAACAGACCGAACTGAGTATTATTCTTTGTAAAGTCAAAACACAACACACAATCTTGTACAACTGGATTCTTTGACTTCCTCAAATAAAAATCCAGTTCAAATAAAAAGCAGCATATGTAACATCTTGATTGAGGCCCACGATCATGTGACTGCTACTTGAGTTCTCTCGCTTCAACCTGTATAAACAGAAACTAGCTGTCAGTAGGAAAAACAGGGAAAAAATGGAAGTGTTTCTTCACCTGCCTGGCCTCGTACAGATGACTCCAAGATGAACCCAAACACTTTGATGGTGTATCACAGCTACATGAAGGAATAAAAAAAAAAAATACATTTTCAAGAAAGAAAACTCAAAATTTCTAGCCCAAACAGTGAGATTTTTTCTTTTTTCCAACTGATAATGTTAATCACGTTTGAAACCAGTGGTGTACACAGAGAGAGGGCAGAGGGGCAGTCGATGAAAAACATGCTCTGAAATGACTTTTTTGGAGACAAAATGAGACAAAACACACTAGAGCTGTTTCTTGGGAGCAAAAAAAAACACGGAAGTTCCTACATGGGAGCAAAACACACACTTAAGGCCCCCCTTTGAGCAAAAACATGTGGGTGTGTCCTCTTTGGAGCCTTAATATGTTAAGGTGTCTTCTTGGGAGCCAAAGCCTACACTGAAGCACACCCTTGGGAGCAAGAAATGCACAAAAATGTCCTCTAGTTGCCAAATCTGTGTGAAAGTGCCCTCTTGGAAGCCAGAACTACCACACTAAAGTGCTTTTTTGAGAACAAAAATATGTGAGAAGTGCTTTGGGAGCCAAAATATGCAGGACTGCTCTCTTGGGAGCAAAAAAAAAACACAAAAGCACCCCCCCTGGAACTAAAATGCATGCTGTATTTACCTTTGTTTTAATTTGCCTCTGCCTTTTGAAATTCCTATGCCTGCCACTGGTTATAACACTTAGGGAGAGGGCACTGAAAGCGTGTTTGGAGCTGAGCTATGTCATTTCATGGGTGATTTAGTCACATATTATTGCTGAGACACTAATTCTAGTAAGAAAATGTCTTTGGGGTCACTGCAAAATTGTGCTGTTAAAATAGGGTCACGGCCCAAATAATGTCAGGAACCACTTGGTTAAACAGTCCCTCCGTCTTCTGTTTGTCACCAGGTGGAGGATCTGCAGGTGCAGCTGGAGAAGGAACAATCCCGCCGCAGCCATTTAGAACGTCTGAACGGAGAGCTCAAAGACCAGCTGTCCTCCATGAAGAGCCTGAACCACAGCAGCGACCAACAGGAGAGGAGCAAGAGGCAGCTGGAGGAGGAGGTGCTGGACCTGAGGCGTCGGATGGAGGCCGCTCAGATGGAGCAGAGCCACGTGGACCAATACCGCCGAGATGCAGAAGACAGAGCCCGTCAGGAGATCCAGCAGAAACTGGAGCAAGTCAACCTTTTCCTACAGGTAAGAAGAAGAAGAAGCACAAAAAAACCGAAGGGACTCATATTCAGGAGATTACGGTAATCTCACCTGCTCGTATCTCAGTCTCAGGCAGCGTCACAGGAAGCTCTGGATCAGATTAAAGCAGCCAACGAGGCCAACCTACGTTCACAGCTGGAGCAGAAGATCCGGGAGCTGGAGGTGGAGCTGGGCCGGGCTCGCACCACGCATCATGAGAGCATCAACCAAAGAGACTCCACGCGCACCGAGCTGGACCGATACCGGCAGCTGCACGCCGAGGAGCTGCGCCAACGCAAGTCCCTAAACGCTAAACTGGAACGGTGAGAGCAGATTGAACATCAAACTGTCTTAAGTTTTTTTTTTTCAAAGAGGAAACTTCACATCGCTTCGTTTCCTCCTCAGGGCCAACAGTCGTCTCGCAGAAGCCAACTCAAAGCTGCTAAACGAGCGCAGCCGCTCTCTGATCAGCAGCAGCATCGCTAACGGGAGCCTGGCGGGGCCCTCGCTGGACGTGGGTTCTCTGGGTTCACCTGCACACTACGGACCCCTGAACAGGAGCCTGGGCCTAGGCCTGTCCTTCCTCAGCCCTGTTTCTGAGGCACAAAACAGCAGCGTGGAGGATTATTTAGCCAAGGTGTGTGCCGCCAGAAGAGACGACTTCCTGTTTCCTGTGGGCTGCTTTCATCCCATCGTGTTGTAGTCGTGTTACTCTGTGAAAAGTGTTGTTTGGTATCTTTGATGACAGAAAATCAGCTAAAAAAGAAGCAATATGAGACTTTACCTTTTAACTTCTCTAAAAGTTTCTTCCCTCTCTCTCCCTGACACCTTTCCTCCTAACCTGTCTCTTCTATTTTTCACTCTTTTAGCTTCTAGCTCAAAAGTCTGTCTCTCACCTGTCCTCTCTTCAGCCAGGCTCATAACAGGTGTGTAGACGTGTTCAGCTCCCTGCTGTTTCTCTCACCCTGCTCGTGTTTAAAGACTCTGCTCACATGCAAACTGTGACGTTCAGGGTCAGCGCAGTGAGGAAACAGATGTAGTAAAGTATAGACATCTTTAGCAGAACGGGGCTAGAAAATGTGCTTATTTACGTTTCTCTCAAATCCTTTATTCAGATTATTTTTAGTTTACTAATGTTAAAGGGACTGTGAGGACTTTGTATGTGTTTCAGGAGGTTACAGACAGCTGCTAAAACACCTGTCTTCACTCTGATTGGTCAGCCCTTGGTGTTTAAGGCCCATAGACTGTTATGACCTCATCATTTTAACAAGAACTGAGTATTTTGATGAGTTTACAGACAGATTCAGGGATTTCTACAACACACAAATAAGTAGAGGTTGAAAGATCTGCTCATGTTTAGCCTGAACATGCAGCGTTTGGACTTTATATCCAAGATATTTAAGACAAGAAAAGGTCAAAATATAAAACTGCAAGTTTAAAAAGTTAAAAATGAGTTGAACCAAACCAAATTCAATTCATCTTTGATTTATATTCTTCTCTCCAGTGAATTCTATAAGCTAATTCCTCAGGTTTGATTTATCCCTGGCAGTACTGAGGTTTAAAAACCTGTAGAGTTTCTACACCAAAGCAGTTTGTGCATGTTTGGCATGTCCTGCTGCTGTTTCACAAACTCCTCCTTTTTTTCCTGAATTTTCAAAAACGTGTGCATTTCCATTTGTGTTTGTGGTGAAAACATCCTTTGTCTTACCTCTTAAGTCAATTTTTTAAAGGTAGGGTTGGCAACTTTGAAAGCTTCTCGTTGTGGTATTTAAATTTGGGTTGGTAATCAAAGAAATAAACTCTTTTTTCTGCTTTTTTTAAAGTTGCCTCCCCTGCTTTTAAAACCTGCAGCCCTGAATCTGTGAGAGGTTGAACGCTTTGAGATTGTTTTGTGAATGAAATAAGTATTTTGAACCCCCCACTCTTATGTAACTGGAGGTTTATGCTGTTTTATATCGGCCTCCAGAACTTTAACGTGACTCAAGCTTTGTCTGATTTTCTCCAGATGCAGAACGAGCTGGAAAGAAACATATCAAAAGAACTAAACAACGGTGAGTTTTAGTTGAATCAAGCTCTTTCTGACACACGTCTGTGGCTTTAAGATGATAACTCAGCTTCCTTTTCCTCCTTTTCTCCGTCAGCCACAGCTGAGCTCTACGTCTCCTCAGCTCGAGTCTCCACAGTTGGATCAGCCTCCGGCGCCGAGCTGGACCCGCTCAGCACCGCCACGCAGCAGTACTTAGAGGTACTGAAGAAGAACAACATGATCTGAGTCACCTGCTGTGATTTTAGCCATGATCGGAAACCAATCACAGAGGAAAGCGGGTTTAACACCACCACACATCCATCTCTGTGTGTATTCACTATTTTATATAAAACAGACATAATGCACGTTGCACTTAACCACTCAGGAGGGCATCAGTCACACGTATATGTTTCATATTTCATGAGCGAGCCTCTAAAGTATTTGTTCTTTATCAATGTGTGTTCAATCTGGGTTTAATCTGTGAATATGGGTGTTTCTCTGAGCTGACTGTAAGTATTCGATGTCTGCATCATGAATAATGTTGCCAAGATATCACGTTTGGTACGTGCCATTGAATGGTGCAATATCTGTCCTGGTTCAGATCGGAGTTTTGTGTTTGCATTGATTTTATTTATTCTTTTTTTTATTAATGTGATATACTTGAATGAGACGAGCTGGAATTCTCTCTGGCTACAGAAACAGGGTTATCGACATTTAAACAGCCATCATTCAGTTTATGGTCGGCTTGTTTTTAGAGCCAGCTTCAATAAAAAACACTATTTTGTTTATTTTATGTTATTATCAAACATATTCTGTATAGAAATATGCTGTGTATAAACACTGCTGCGACGCCTGTACATTACAGAAGACTCTAAAGTTGTGAATAAAACTGAAAAACCCTGAATGAACTGTTTGTGTCTGGACACTGAGCAGACATAGGACACTCACACTGTTCCAGTTTGTTTTTATTTACTTCTCTTCTTAGATAAAAGAGACAATCCCTGTCCTTAAATTTCAAAACTAGAGAATAAAGAGGCAAAGTGATAAATTAAACCTCAGGTGAGGTGAGCTAAATCAGTACATCAATGTGTAGATAGAAATTTCTAATTAGAAATTGGCTTTGATCCCATAATTTAAATTTTCTTGGCAAGATTTTTACTTCTTACTTTTTAAATATACCTGAAAAAAAAACTCTGACAACATATGTTTTTTTGTATGGATTTTTTGATAATGTTTATCAAATTAATTTCAGAAACAGAACTTGATAGTCTTTAACCTTCTGATGCATGAATTAAAAAAGTTAGTTTCAGGATTTTTCCCTTGAGTTTTTATTCGTCTTAAAGCATGAAAAAAGTTTTCCATTTTTCTTTTTTTCAAATATTTTTAACTGAGCATTCAACTTAAAACAGTGTGAACTTAATGTAAATATGACTTATTTTTGTTTGACTTCTTTTGGTAATTTCATGAATAATCTTTATTTGATGCTTTGCAAAACATTTTAACTCTCATCCATTTTAACACTGACTAATTCATCGTTATCACACTGTTTTACCCTGAAATGTTTGTCTATAACCTTTTTTAAATATATATATTAATTTGGAAAAAAAATTGAAAACATTTTTCAGGCCCTAAGCAGAATAAAAAAAATCCTGACACAGACTAATATGAATTTCCACCATATGAACCATTGACTTTAGGAGTGAATAACTTTTAAATAGGTGTCCACTGGAGTGACCACTATACACCACAGGGTTAATGTCAAAATTTTTAATTGATGTCAAAATTCTGGCTTTGAGCTCAGAATTTTGAACTATAATATACTGAAATAAAGTTTCTCTATTATTTTCTTTGAATTTTGAAAAATAAGCCAGACTATAATTCTCCTGAAATCTGACTCTTAAATTTAAATAATACTGAATAAATTTGGACTGTAAAGAAAATTTAGAGTTAGAGTTTGAGTACGAATTCTGACTTTAATCCTGATTTAAAAGTCAGAGGGTTATTTATTTATTTTTTTTACCAACCTGACCTCCAATAAGTATAGTAAAGTAAAAGTATACTCAAACTAACATTGGTTTGTACAGTTAATGAACTAATTGCACTTGTCGAACAACTTGTCTCATTAAATCATTTTATGTTTTTCATACTGGACTTGAAACTGAATCTCCCCACAACTTGATGAGAATAGATTTATTAACGACCTCCCTCTCTCTGTCTCTCTCTCTTTAACGACTGTATTCTCAGTAACTGTTTGCAGATTTCACGTCTCATTAGAGTAAAAGTATATTAGAGGATAAAATGTTTCTCTCGATCAATATTTGATGCACAGACGTTTTTAACCCGTCTCTCATTATCTCTGTTTTGATGTTCTTCCTCTTCCTCCTCCTCTCTTGCTCCCAAACTTGATGAAGCTGCTGTGGAGAGCGATCCCCTCACTTATTTAAATGAGTGGATGTGTTTCTGCCCCCCCTCCCTCTCTCTGCTGCTGTGTCTCTCTTAGCTTTGATCCGTCCTCTCTGCGTCAGCCTCAAACTGAACACATCCACATTTATTTTTGTTTCCTCTTCAGGAGACGAGCACATCTGACAGACTGACTATTAGCTGTTATTATTTCCCCTTTTTCTCTTCACACGCTGCATGTAAACCTGCGTTTGATTGAGGAGGTTACAGCCGTGGTGCTAAAGCTTTGGAAGCAGGCGAGGAACACAAATAGACAGATGGAGAAGAAAAAGGTTTGTTTTTGAAAAGCAGCTAATGTTTAAAACAAAGCGCACCCCACTGGGTCGCCCCCCATCACTGGTGCCCAGTCCTCTTATCTTATCTCTGGCTGCCAGTCCCACGAAAACAAGGCGTCAGTTTCCAACCTCACGCCTCCTCACATGATGAGGCTGTCATACAAACAGTCCATTAAACATATAAATCTTTATGTAGTGAAACAAATACACCAACACGTCCCTCAAACTTTGATAGAGCTGCAGAAATCTTTGACTTTTTCCATTATTTCCTCACTTCCTCTTCTGTTACTGTATGTCCCAGTTTAGGCCGTCAATCAGGACGTTGATCTCAAAACAAGAGGCTTCAAGGAGGTTTTTCATATTTCAATGCTAAGACGAAAAGCAAAGTTTCAAATTGTTAAGTAATTAGATGTTACAGTCATCCAAAGATGGGACTAGAAACTGTTTTGAGAAACTTATGCAACAATAATGCAATGTGATGAACATTTGCAAAGATATAAACCAAAACCTTAACACACGTTCTGTTCAGTACAGAAGCCCTAAGAGCTCAGGGCTAATTATGTTTGCATTTCTCAGTTTTCTTGAGATCTTGTTTTATTTTCTCCTTTACTTGGAAAAAAAAAAGTTCTTTCAAAATAGCAGGATGCTATGACGGAGTATCAGGGCCACATTAAGAATTAAAAAAAAAAAACTTCATACTACAAGATTAAAGTCAAAGTAAATTATTTTTACTACGAGTTTAAAGTCGAAATTAATTTACTACAAAAATGAAGTCGAAATAAAATCAAGGACAATCTACGAGGAGGAGGAAATGAGGACCACAGTGCAAACGTTTCATCTTACCTGCTAACTGCAGCACTCTCATCCTCGTTTCATTCTTCTTTTTCTTCTCCTGATTTGATCGTTTCCTTACCTACTTCCGATACGACTTTACTTCGACTTTAATCTCATTGTAAAATAATTGAGAAGTTATGAGATACATTTCTGGCAATTCTTTCCCTTTCCAAACTATCAGTTTCAGATTCCTCTTTCTTGTGTTCACTTTGTTTAGAGTTCCCGTGCATCTTAGTTCTTCTTGTGTTTCCCTTGTGTTTCTCTTTTTTTGCCCCCTGTGTGTTTAGTTGAGTTTTCCAGTTGTCCTTGAGTTTACCTCCAGTTTGATTGCCCCTCATGTGTTTCACCTGTGCCTTGTGTCACACCTGTTTCTGATTAGTCCTTTGTCTATTTAGTCCCTGTCTTGTATTCAGTTTCTTGGTCGGCTCATTGTCCCCGTCTAGTTTCGTGTTTCAGCGTCCCATGAATGCTGTGCAGTTTTTCTTAGTGTGGCTTTATTTAAGTTTTGGATTTTTTTTTTTACAAGAGTTTTGGTTTTTGGCATTTTGGGTTCTTTATGTGCATTTTCTTCCCTTTTGTTGAGTCCTGGGTTCTCCTCCACTTGTTTCCCACTAAACCTGACACTACACTTAAAAATGTTGTTGCTTGAATAAAAAGTGTTAAAAAACAATTGCAACTGCTGCTCAAAAACAGACGATAGACCTCCATCTTTTTAAACTCGTGATTGATCTGCGCGTGTCACGTGTCTGTAAAACGCCTGTTCCGTTTAAATGTTGTGGCACATGTAAACACCAGATCAGTATAGATCACATCACATGTTAACAGCTGACCTGAGATCTTTAATCGGAATGATTTCAATCCGAATGAAAAAAGTCTGCATGTAAACGTGACTATTGAATCAATGTTTAGTTATTTTGGCGCTGTCTGCAGGAGCCACACTTCTCTCTGTTTCTTGTTCTTCTTTCCTCCCACTCTTTCTCCTTTCACTCCTCTTTCTAATAATCTGCTTGGATCCAACACTTAGTGGTGGGCAGCGGTAACTTTTAGTGTCTTACCCTCCTTGTGGATTGGTCAATGACTGTTTTTCTGAACAACTGTAAATCAGAAGTTTGAACCATGATTGTTTCACTGACTGAACCAGACTCAGAAACCGTTTAGAGGCTGAGGATGAGCTGCTCTCGTGTGTCTGTAGCATCTGTAAGTGGTGGAGGTAAAGTCTGGAACAAATTGAGGGGGACATGTGGAACAAACCTGCGTGTTTATTTGTTGCTGTTCGCTCGCCGCGCTCTAAATTGGACGTCAGCGCTGTTTCTTGTCAGTAGTAGAGTCCAAACGTGTTGCGGGCAAAGGAGACGCTTAAATTCGATTCACTGGCTCTAACGTGATTTAAATGAGCCTCTCAGCTCAGTTACCGGACAGATTGACAGCGTTGTCGCCGTTCTCTTTATCAGCGCTTTGTTTTATTTTTGGCTGTTTACTCTGCCTCTCTGCTGTCAGCTCGCACCACGACTTTAAAGGAGGCCGCGCCGATATCTGTGGAGATGTGCAGACAATAAGCTTCCTTTCATGTTCTAAGTGCTTCATGTGACAAACAGAAAAAGGGATTCAAGAGAGAGATGACAAGTTTTCTGTCGCCCCGTTCTTCAGCTGCAAAGAGCCGCAACAGAGAGAAGTCAAACCTGCAATCTGACGACACGAGAACCCAGAGAGAAGAAGACCTCCAAGTTCAGGGCGTGTTGGGTCAGAGTTATTAAATGCAGCTTATTGTACAGACAAAAGACATTTCTGTGGAAGGAAACTTTAGAGGCTCAGCAGCTTGTTTGAGTTTGTGTATTTGAATGGAAAAGTGGTTGATGTGCAGAAAGAAAAGAACAGTAGAGTCTCAAATCAGCTCCAGTTTGAATCAGTCTGACACTCTACATGGATTGAAGAGAAGAAATAACTGATTAATATAACTTTTTAAGGGTGGATTATTTTATTGCCCCTCATAAAACTGAGCTTTTCCATCTACACATATAAGAGCTGTATTACTCATCGTAATTATTGCACATAAAAACAAACACAGTAAGAACATTTTCCAGGTGATGGTGCAGCTTAAAGTCTATAAGCATGATGAGGAACCTCTCAAACTTGTAAGGCTTAGGGGATTGACATCCTTAATATTTTACAAGACTACAGAGTTCAGCAGCTGATCCAGCAGCCAGAGTAGTTTTTGTGTGTCCAAGTCCCGTGCTTCAGTCTCTTCCTGTCCCGTCTCTCAGTCCTCAGGCCTGGCGCTCTGACTCTCCATTAGCTTCGATGGCAGATCTCGCAGCACTCCAGACAAAACTCCAGACACTCTGTTGGCTCACAGCAGGACTCAAACAGCACCGAGTGGCAGTGAGCGTCACAGTTCAGCTCCTCCACGGGCGCGTCCTGCACGGCCGAGCAGCAGCGTGCGCAGGCGCTGCAGCAGGAGGCGCAGAGGCCGTGAAGGCAGGAGGAGCAGGCCTCCAACAGGCCCAGGAGCAGCACAGAGCACTGACAGAACAAACATGCCAGCAGCAGGTGTAGATAGGAGTCTGTGGGAGGAAGAGAAGTAATTATGAGAGGAAAAATCACTGCAGAGGTCAGAAAGAGCCGCAGATCGCTCTCTAAGCTGTCAGACTCCATCAGAGGAGCAGATTAATGATCATATTAACCCAAATTAATCTCCTGCATGTTTGTTTGTCAGGACAAACAGGACTTAAAAGAAGAGCTCTTTCCACAGCCGCAGTGATGAAGTGTGATTGTGTTTGCTTAATCACAGCGCTGTGTTCAGTCCTCGGGGGAAAATCAGAAAGGCCATCGAGGCTGCCGCTGATGAACAACAACCAGGAAAGAGCTGTCACACAGTAATTGCTCCTCTAACCAAATGAGGAGCAGATGAAATTGCATACATTAACCCGCGCGGTGTGTTACAGAGCATCTTTCTGGATCCTCTGTGTTGTTTTATTCCTCTGCTCCTGTTTTCACCGTCACCAGGAGCAGGCAGAGAGTGAGCACATGCAGACGGAGCCGTTTCATCCTGTTTACTCCGAGGAGTCGCTGAGGAGGGGGAGGCAGAATTCCCCGGGGAGAGGGGTTCATCGTTTTCCTGCTCAGCTGATCCAATTATACACCTCCTGCACATAACTTATGCTAATGTCTGTATATGTGTCGATGAAAAGGAGCTTTATATGTGGCCACTGTGTTGTTTAATGTACAACTTCACAGGGATAACAACACAAACACAACGATCAACAGTGAGGGGCTCGCTGCAGGCTTTGATACAACTGGATGAAAGTGCAGCTCAAAAGTCTTTATCAGAAACTTTTCACAGCTCTGATTACAAAAAGAAAGTTTTGCTGTCTCGTGTTTACTGTAATTATTAGTTATCCTCCAACAAGCCTTGAAACGAGCACAAGCTCAAAGAACTAATAATTTGCATGCAATACGTTTTATTTTGTGGTACAGTTAAGTTCTGGAGGCTCCCTGCTCTCCCACATGCCTAAGTGGAATGTCAAAGTCTAATGTACACCTATACTCTATTAAATGAATAAAAAGCCAAGTAAAGGAGAGCAGCAGCAAAGATCCCTGTGACCCAGGCATCCGTTTTACCAATAAGATTTAGGCCTTTAAGCCTTAGGAAGGGAGAACACACCCTCTTTCTCTTGGATACAATGGAAATGCTATGGTCTTAGGAAGAAGACTGCACAGGATGCTAAAGCCTGGGCAGGTAGAGCACACCTCCCCTTTCCTTCATGTGTATACATGAGTCCAGGAAACAGCCAGCATCACTGATGAGAAAGACCAACATCTGATGCATGGAGAACACACCTCTACTGTCTTTTAAGAATGAAAACAAAGGCTTGTAGAGCAGCAGTGAAGACAACTGTTGTGTTGAATCAAGTGAGAATCTAGGACAAGAATAGGATGATAAAGCTTCAGCAGGTAGAGCACACTGCCTCTCTCTTTCATGTGTGTACACGGAAAGCAAAGGCAGGGAGAGTATCAGCAAAGATCATCAGAGCACAGAACCAAACAGAAATCAGTGCCTACAGTGAGATCACACTTCCTCTCTCTTTAATGTGCTGGCAAGGAAAGCCAAGGCAGGGAGAACATCAGCAAAAGATCCAAAGTCATTGAACAGGGAAGGTGTCAGTGAGGTAGCAGAAGGCTAAAGTGGGGAGATTGCACAGGATGCTAAAGCCTTGGGCAGGTAGAGCACACCTCCTATTTCCATCAGGTGCAAACTTAAAAAGCCAAGGAAGGGAGAGCAGCAGTGAAGACCCCTGTGGTGCAGAAAAATGAGCATCTGTGACAACAATAGGATGCCAAAGCCTGGGCAGGTAGAGCACACCCTCTGTATTACATGTGCTTGTGTGAAGAGTCATGAAAGGAAGAGCATCAGCAAAAAAAATTCAAGGGTAGGGAACAAGAGAAAAATCTGAACGACAGTGAACTCCCAAGTACAGGGCAGGATGAGCACTTCCCCTTCCCTTTCTTGTGCGGACAAGAAAAACTATGGCAAAGAGAGCATTAGCAAAGACTTCCAAGGAGTGGTACAGGCTGAGTATCAGCAAAAGAGTGGAGGGCCAAATTCTGAGGTTGGGAGATTGCAGGTAGAGCACACCTACCCTCTTTTTTATGTGCGTACTATATATTAAGCACAAAGGCAGGGAGAGTATTAGCAAAGACCTCAAGGGTACAGAACAGAACAAAAATTGACAAAGCCTGGGGCAGGGAGAGCACACACACCTCCTCTTTCTTTAATGTGCTTATGATATAAGCCAAGTAAGGAGAACATCAGGGTGAGTATCAGGGAAGTAGTAGAAGGTCATAGCCTGAGGATGGGAGATTGCACATCCTCTCTGTTTTCTAAATGGTAAGCCAAGGCAGAGAGAGCAGCAGTACAGATCCCTTTGGTATAAAACACAGCAAGCATCAGTGAAAATATTGGAATGCCGAAATTGTAGTCCTTTTTTTGTGCATGCATGGAAACCCATAGAAGATCTTAGTGAAATTTAGGGTTTGTGTTTTAGATCAGCTGATGTTCTGTCGGCCAAGTCTGCCTAAAGAAACACCGCCCAGTTTGTGGTCTCAACAGCAAATCTTCTGTTTATTATTTTCAAGTGTTTTCCAGTAAACTCACACTCATGATGTAAATCTAATTGTCCTGCACCAACACGTGAGTCTCATTATCTCTCTTACCAGCAGGAGGCCGCTGTGACCCCGCCACGCTGCTCCTGCTCCTGCTCCTCTTGGTGCTCCTGCTCCTCCTGCTGCTGCTGCTGCTCTGCACCGACAGGCTGGATCCCTGCAGTCGAGTCAGAGCCGGTAAGACGGGGGACGGTCTGTGTTCTGGGACAGCGAGGCCACATCGAGGGCAGGTGGGGTTCTCACTCTCTGCTGATGTTTCTGTCGGTGAAGCTGCAGCCGCACAAGGCTGAGCTGAGGGAGAAAAGATAAAAACTCACTCTGAGATTTCTCACCTGATCAGATAATTAGAGGCTGTTTTCAATGTTGGGTGAACATATAAACACTCTGTGTTATAACAAAATGTTTGAAAAATCACCAGATAATGCCAGAAATGTTTGTTCCACCAGCACAGACACATGAAACAAATTCTCACCTCTGTACAAGTTGTTTTTACCTGATTGAATGTCTTTATTTCTCTGTCTACAGTGCCATGAGACACAGAAACTTTATCTTATACTCATCTGGAAAATATTCATCCATGAGAGGGGAGAGATGTAGAAGAACTATCAGACTATTGTCTTTTTTTCTGCTCTTTCATCATTTTAACCTTGTCTAATGTCCTGGTTTACTTCAGGATTTTGCAGCTGTTGTGTCAACAAAATGTGTGAGAATGATTCAAAAGGTCTAATTCTTTAAGGGCATAAAGGGTTAAATGCTGCTCAAACTTCTTTGCAGGGCAGAAAACATCTCTTGGTCTGTGTTGGTTGAGTGACCATATTCTAAAAACCTAAAATGAGGAATCCCCGGCCTGTTAGAGTTATGGCAAAAATACCAAAAGATACTCAAAGACGACAAAGTAGCTCCATTACCCAAAACTCACATTTACTCAAAATAATATCGATGGGAATTTTCATAAAATTCCCCAAAATGTCTGGGTTTTTCTCAGTTTGTTCTACAGACCATTGATATTTATAACTAAAAAAAGACACTGCTTTGGGCTACTGGTGTTTATTCTGATGCCCCAACCTTAAAGTCAAAATTATGAGGTTAAAAGTCAAGATTTTGTGATTAAATAGCCAAAGTTATGAGGAAAAAATTCAAAATTTAGAGATAAAGTCAAAATTACAAGAAAAAAAGCAGAAATTTTGAAAAATAAAGTTCATTTTTGAGATAATTAAATCAAAATAGGATAAGAAAAAAACCCCCATCATTTTGGGATAAAAAGTAAGAACTGTTTGCTTTTTATCTCATGAATTTGACATTTTCACTCAAAAATTTGACTACAAGGTTGGTTAATCAGAATAAACACCAGTAGCCCAAAGTAGTGATTTTTTAGTTGTAAATATCAATGGTCTATAAAACAAGCTGAGAAAAACCCAGACATTTTGGGGAATTTTATGAAAATTCCCATCGATATTATTTTGAGTGAATGTGAGTTTTGGGTAATGGAGCTACTTTGTCGTCTTTGAGTATCTTTTGGTATTTTTGCCATAACTCTAACAGGCTGGGGACTCCTCATTTTAGGATTTTAGAATATGGTCACTCAGCCTACAACCATAGTGTATTCCAAATAGAGAGATTCCAAATTTCTGTTAAATGTCCAGTTTTGACAATTTAAAGTGTATGTATTTGAAAATGCCCTTTCAACTTTTTCTTCTTTTCAGATCATCTTCAAATTTAATATGTGTATACAACACATTTTGATGATGAAAAACACCCATAGAGTTTGTTGTAACTCAGTGGGCGTGGCCAAAGGAGGAAACCAAAGTTGATGATTTTTTTGGCCAAGGTGAAAACCTGAACACCTCTTGTGTGCAAGTTGGATCAGGACCAAAATGCACACATGTTCAGTGTCACAGCTTCAGTGCATGTTTATGTCTCTTTTTCCATCAAAGTAAGGTGCACCTGCTGGAAACAGGAAGTTATGGCTTTTTGCTGAGGCAGATCGAGCCGCGAATGCTACAGCGGCTGCATACAGTAACTTTTACTTAGGGAACAGGTGACAGGTGCATGCAGGTGAGGGCCCACTTGCTGCTGCTTGGGACTGGAACTGTTTTTGTGATGCATTATTAAATTTGAGTCTTTAAACTCAAGAAATTAAGCCAACCAGTAAAATTAATAATGTCCATGATCATGCTTTTGTATTCCACTCTCAGCGAGTCATCTCACACCCTGAACTGTCTCTCCTGCACTGATTACTTTCACAGCTCTCAACCAAACACAACAATGACTCTGGTTTCTATTGTTTGCCGCTCAGTCTCAAGGTTTCCACTTACTGCTGATGAGGTCAGGGAGACTACTTCCTCTGCTAATGGAGTCACGTGCTGTCGGGGTTTCCTGCTCAGATTTTAAAGACGCCCTGCCTGAGGAGAACCAGGAGAAAAAACCTGTAAACTGAGACATTTCTGACTTTGAATTCAGGGGAATCTTAGAAGTTCAGCCACAATTTCACAAGTTGTTCAAAGACGATTTGATATGCACCACTAAGGGTCCAATGATGTTGTCATGCTTTCACTCCTGGAGGCAACTCGCTTCCTGAAATCAAGTGTTTATATCTTATTTTAATATGAATTGTCTTATAAGACTTAGGATGAGCCACATTTGCCCGATAAGTTGAGGGGAAAAAAAATCTTATTTCAAGATATTAACCTTCTGATGCATGAATTATGAAAGTCAGTGTCAGGATTTTTCCATTGAGTTCCATTTTAATTTGTCTTAAAGCATTAAAAAAAGTTTTCCTTTTTTTTTCAAATATTTGTAGCTAAACATTTAAGATAAAACAGTGTGAACTTAATCTAAATATGACTTTTTTTTTGTTTGACTTCTTTTTTTATTTTGATAATTTCATGAATAAACTTTTTTTAATGCTTTGGGAAACATTGTAACTCTCTTTCATCCATTTTAACACTGATTAATTTATAGTTTATAAGCTGTTTTACCCTCAAATGTTTGTCTTTAACTTTAAAAAAAAATAGATATATATTTGGAAGAACTGAAAACATTTTTCAGGCCCTAAGAAGAATAAAAATATCCTGACAAAGGCTAATATGAATTTCCACCACATGAACCATTGAGTTTAGGACTAAATAAATTTGAAGTAGGTGTCGACTCTAGTGACCACTATGGACCACAGGGTTAAAGACAAAATGAAATCTTAATTACTTCAAAAAACTTTTATACCCCTGTGAAAGACATCCAGACATAATTTTTTTTCTTTTATTATTTTGAAGTAAGACATTTTCTGGACTTTTCATGTGAATGTGGCTCATGTGAAGTCTAATAAGGCTAATTTAACTGAAAAAAAATCTACATAAACACTTGTTAAACTCAGTTTTTATGTAATGTCTTCTTTGTTGAAGCAGATATTTCCTTTGTGCAGCTTTGACGTCGTGTTAAAAATCTAACGGTGAGTACTCGCCTTCAGTCTGGTCGCTCTGTCCTCCGGTCACTTCCACAGGTAAATGTTCTCCAGGTGACATGTTTCAGACTCATGACTGCTCTGGATCCCTGTGTCTCTTTCTCAACCCGTCACCTCGTCCATCTGCTGCTCCTGTTGGCACACAGAGGTCAGGAAACCTCCAGCAACACCCAACATGCCGGCCTGAGTCATCGCCCTGCAGACTGTGAGCTGGATTCTGTGTGTATGTGGGTGTGTGTGTGTTAGTGTGTGTTTGCGTGTGTTTGTTGTTGTTCAGAGACTTAAAAAACACACCCTTCCCCGCGCAGACCCCTGAGTGTTTGTTCTGAACTTGTGGATCAGAGAACAGCTGAAGCCTTTAGGTTTCTGTGTTCTGCTTTTAGTCTCCTCACACAGCACAGACACATGCCCCACAAGTGTGTTAGCTCATTACTGTTTGTAATAAAGCCCTCTGCTCTCTGATACACAAACACACACACAATTCTGTCACTCTGACACCTTCTCAGGGATTAAAATGCAAGAAAATCTTCTTCTGTAATCATGCTATATGAACTCTTGAATTGATCCTTTCTTTCTTCATTTTTTATCCCTGCATCTTGACAAACATTTGGCGTCAGTATGAGAACAGCAGATGAGAAGAAATACCTGATATTCAACCCTCTGGTGCATGAATTAATGAAAGTCAATGTCAGGATTTTAGCCCTGAGTGTTTTTATTTGTCTTAAAGCATGAAAAAAAGTTTCCCTTTTTTTTCAAATATTTGTAACTGAGCATTCAATATAAAAAAGTGTGAACTTATTGTAAATATGACCTTTTTTGTTTGAGTTATTTTCTTTTCCTCTATTTTTTGGTAATTTCATGAATAATCTTTTTTTAAATACTTTGGGAAACATTTTAACTCTCTTTCATCCATTTTAACACTGATTAATTTATAGTTTATAAGCGTTTTTACCCTCAAATGTTTTTCTATAACTTTTAAAAAAAATTATACATATTTGGGAAAAAAATGAAAACATTTTTCAGGCCCGAAGAAGAATAAAAATATCCTGACACAGGTTCATATGAATTTCCGCCACATGAACCATTGAATTTAGGAGTAAATAACTTTTAAATAGGTGTCCACTGTAGTGACCACTATGGACCACAGGGTTAAGTGAAACTAACAAAACAGCAATAACAGAAAAAAAATCTAAAATAAAAACTAGAGCCCGACCAATATGGGATTTTTGGGGCTGAAAAAAGAACATTGATATACACAGGATATATATTGTACATGAACACAAATTGTTATAATACCCGAAATATGATTTTGGGGATGACACAACAACATTAAAACACCATATTATAGTCTTTTATTAGATAAGGGTGGACATGTGAATTGACAGGAGCATTTACCTCTGTTTATTTTGCAAAAAAAGCATCTAACACAACGTTAAAAAGCTGTATTAAAGTCGTATATTAGGTATTGGTGGACCTGTGAATTAACAGTAGCATTTATCATTGTCAGAGTGCAGCATGCAGCCTGACACAGACACACAGGAGCAGAAACAACATGAAAAAAAAGTTTATACATCAGCTACATTATGGCCAATGCTGATTAATCGGTGACACACTCTAATAAAAATCTAATGTGGTATGAGACAGAACATGATTTATTACAGTCTCCTAAACCAGCTTTGTTTACATATCCCATACTAAATGAGAATAAAGTGGAACATTTCAGTCATTTTACCAGTACAACTCAAAAGAGCGGAATTAAAAGATTATTTTATTATAGGTCAATCAAACGCAGCAACATTTTTTTGGGGTCAAGAACATGTGGCCTTATTTTATACTTTGTTATGGTTTTAAACTTGTTCAAGACCCAAAAGTAGACTGAGGCAGTGAAGCAGTTTAAGGGTTTTTACTGTGATGACTTTTCACAGCTTTGTGCAGCTGAAAGATGATTTACTTTATGATGGTGACTAAATTATCTGATTGCATTTATATTGCTCCTTTTTAACACCAGGTTTGTTTGTTTTCAAGGTTGTTCCTCAGTATTTATGGGTGGATTATTGGATTAACACTCTCTAAAACAGTCTGGAAGCATCTCTCCGTCTCCTCCTCTCAGTGAAGTGAAGCTGCAGACTTCACATTAAAACAGAACAAAGGCCTCTAGTTTCTCAGCTCTTTGTTTTGACTAATGTCAGTAATTGTCTGAGCTGATAAGCACTTTGCTTTAAGTTTGCTGTTTTCTCTCAGGGCTGGCTTTGATTCGCTGTCAGCCCATTAGATGACATTTCCTTCTGATTGGCTCCACACGCTGCGTTTGCTGACTGAAAGTTAGCGTGGTGCTCGACAACTTCAACAGCTTCACTTATGTGTTGCTTTGATGTGCCATAACAACATGTTTTTCCACGCGGCACTTTTGACAACACTTAGTCAACATCCTTTCAGAGAGGGCTGCTCTCTGTTCAACGTCTTCATCAACGTGAACCGAAGATGACGATGCTGTCGACCACACGTCCAATATGTTCATGAAATCTGCCTCTGAGGAAACAAGAACATTCACCAATGCAGAGATTAAAAGTTGAACAATTATTCATTAAAAGCTGTATCTTGTTTTAAGCAAGGTTCTTGCATTTGGATAATGAGAACATGATGTAAAAGTTTTTTTTTCAGTGGTTCATTTCAGAAAGGTAAACATATATATACATATAAATATATAAAAGACACATCTAGTGAAATATTCCAGCATTTATTTCCTTTAGTTGAGATGATTATGGCTCACAGTTCATGAAAACAATAAATTTAGCATCTCATAGAATAAGGATCTAGTGAAAAAAAAAAAAAGTAAACTTATAGTGTCACACTCCGATTAAATAATGTACTGGAAACATCTACAGAGCTTTTCATACAAGTGGTCGGGTATTGATCCGTAAAGTTTGGTACGCGTCATATAAGTAAAGCCTGATCGTAATTGCGTTTCCATAGTCAATCATGCTCTTTTTGTAAGTCGGACGCTGATAGCCGCGCCAGCTACGTAATAACATGACAGCAGAGCAGCGCTACACAGTGAATCCAGCTAATACATCCAAAAAAGAAGGAAAAAGTGACGCAGTAAACAACGAGCAAAGCTACGCCAGTGACAAGTCCAACCAATTAGCAAGCTTCAGTGTTTTTTGTTCCACCTTCTGGGGTTAAAACAGTATGACTGGCACCCAAACAGAAAGGTACCAAAAAGAGTGACAGTACAGGTTGGTAATTTGGGGACCTTTCCTAGTTTTAGTCAAAGAAAATACCACAAAATGTGCGCTATACTAGTGTGGTTCAGTTGGTGACACAATCGTGGTTCAGATCGCTCACAGACAGTTTTCGAGAAGACAGTCGTTCCTCTCCAAGGAGAGTAAGACACTACAGGTTCCTGCTAAAAAAGCTGTTTGTTCACAAAGTGCTGGATCCAAGCAGGTTAATACAAACAGGAGTGAAAGGAGAACAATGAAGAGGAAACAAGAAGAACTGTGGCTCCTGTCTACAGCGCTAAAATAACTAGAAGCTGGTTTGATGTAGTAATTCATGTAGAAGGAGCCCAAAGAACTGAGTGAATACAAATTAGAATATTTATCAAAAGGTCAACATTTCTGTCTCAAAGATCCTTTTTTTATTACTCAGAAGTAATATTTCAGAATGTTGTCATTGGTCTCAATTCAAGGCTCAAAAATGAACACATAAGCAACTGAAACCAGAGTTGTTTTTTATTTCTGTGTAAAGTTTCCAAACATCCAACATGTTGAATAACTCCATCAGGTGTTTGAAGGTTTAACTGTGCCTCACATTTAAAGGTTACATCAAATACATTTAGTCCAAGTGATCACAGGTACAACAGTGACACAAAGAACATAACCAGTTGTTTCTGAAAGACGATTACAAACAAACGCTTTAACAAGGAGGCGTCCATTATAAATACGTAGAATATGTAAGTGAAACATTTGGAACAATGTTTATTTAAGACACAGAATCGGGACAGAGACAACAGAGAAGCACAAACAGATCATTTTCAGACTAAATGTTACTCAACTAATTTACATCATTTAAACTGCAGTTCCTGGAGTGTCCACTAGAGGCTGTCTAGGGAGAGGCCAAAAACCAAAAACACCCATTCAAAAAGTTGATTTTTAAAGCAGAAATAAACATGTTTACAGCCTGGTTCAAAACATTTGAATAGATCATTTCTCTAACTGTGCACTCGGTATCAGTTAATGAAACTTGCCAATTGAAAATCTATTAGGATGACTTTAAATTTTTAGTCTGTCTGAAAATTCAACCTCAACTCAAAGCAGTAAAGAGGATGTGGATGTGTCTTATTTTCTGTTGACTGTTCTGTCATTCAAGCTCATATGAGTTTCCTTCATCCTGTTCAGCCTCGTCCTGCAGACCGGTCACCACCACTGATTCATGGTCTGTCGTATCCAGAGCTTTGTCTCTCAGGAGCAGAGACCTGCGAAAACATACAAAGGCAATATAAATGTGTATATATGGACCATTCTAACAAATCTGTACATATTTTTTATCACAAGATATTCATTGAGATGCCATTAAATTAGGTCTATAAAAATTATGTTTCATGGGTCACTTTGTACTGGGTGGTGGCTGTCCAAACTCCTCAATTTTGATACATGAAAATAACATCTTAACAATATTTGAATTTTATTTTATATTTGATGAGATTTTGCAAAGGGAAATAAGAAACCAAAATGCTAAAAGGTTGAGCAGAGAGACTGAGAGACAACTACACAGAACATGGCCCCTAGATAATAGTTAAACAGGCCATGGTGTCTGATAAGAGACAAAAAAAGAATATAGTTCCTATAGACACATACTCAGGTCGTGGTGTTTATAAAAGAGGTATGTAGGCCATAGTACCTTTCAGACAACTATACAGACCATGGCTCCAATATAACAAGTCTACAAGCCAAAAAATTCTTTTAATTCTAATATAATTCAGTGTTTTGGTGGGGTAAAAAATAGGGGAGGAAAGACATTTTGGGAAAGTCTGAAAATATCATGTTAAAGGCGACTATTCTTTTATCATATTTGTGCTGTTTAGATCTGGTGCAACAGGAATCAAAGTTTTTCAAAATAACAAAAAATTTGATACAAATTCCACCCCTGAGTTTTAACCACTTCTGTGAAATAATCCAAATCATCAATCAATCAACCGATGTTTAGGTCTTACTGCTGGATGTTGTTCCTGTTTGTCCCTTTGCTCTGCAGGATCTGACTCTTGGAGTTTCTGTTCACACAGTCTCCTTTCAGTCCAGGCTGAGACACTTCAGCGAGTGCCGTCTATAAACAGAAGAAATAATAAATCAAAAAGTGACTTTGACTCAAACCCTGGAAACCAGAAGTTAAAGCTCCTGTTACCTTTAATCCAGCATTTAGAACGGCCCCGAAATTCAGGCTGGAGGACACGTGTTTCATCAGTGACGGACTCCTGCAGGAAAAGGAGGAATTAATCCATCCAATCATATTCATCATAAATAAATCAAGACAATTTAAATTCTTTGAGATACACTCAGCATCCAGGGACAAAGACCAACCCTGTGATCTTCTGGGATCTTCTCCTCTGGTATTCCACCTCGTCCACCGTCCACACTGCGCCTTTCACGTTCTCCACACGCACAAAACATTTGTGCAGGCTCAGGTTGTGTCTCACGGCGTTCTGACGCAGAAGAAATCAGAGTGAGGAGGATCATGAAAGAGCACATTAATTATGGTGTGACAGAGCAGGATCAGAGAGGTTATAATCAGAGTGTTTGGCACCTTCCACGTGGCAGCGTTTCGTCTGAAGTAAACAAAGGTGCGTGTGAACCAGTTGTAAATCTCATTCAGTGTGAGCTGCATGTCTGAGGTCTCCATGATGGCCTGAAAAGGGAAAGGAAACAATGACGCACACAGAAAAAGGGATTTTTTTCAGCATCTCATCCAAACAAGGAGGAGAAGTTCTACAAAACTTTTTGTTGCCTTTTTTGTTGTTGTTTGTTTTACCAGGTTTGCCCTTTCAAGAATCACTTATTTGTTTATAAACTATCTAAGACAGCAAAATGAAAACAACAATATCACCTGTTTGGATTTTTCATTAAAACTATCAGTGCTTCAGAAAACACGGACCTACACTTTTTCTTTTTATGGAAAAAAAAAACAAAGAACCAGAAATTATTTCTCGAATCAAAGATGCTTCATTAATGCTCTGTCAACCCATAAATAACTGGAATGAAGAAATAAAATCAATATATATGAGTGTTTGCACATAAGATGCTTTGTTGGTATTATTCAATTAATTGGCTTTTATTTTGAGAAACAGATGTTGCTTGAAATGACTCTTGAAAAAAATACAATTTTTTCATCTCCTTGATCTTAAAAAATAATTCTCTGAACCTCAATGAAAAAATATTAGTTTTTTTTTTTTGTATTTTTGATTCTGTAGATTTTTTTTCATGATAGTTCCATACTTTTCTCTATTTTGGATACGACAAAGTTAATATTTATGGAATATATTATCCGAACTTGTGTTTGTGTCTGCTTTTTTACACACACAAGCTCAGAAACAAACCTTTATTTACTGTGACTGAGTGACATTTTCTGAATGTTATTTCATGAACTCAACCTCACTGACCTGTCTTATCAGTGTTGCGTATGTGAAAGGCGGTCTGATGTCTGTGTTCTTGTAGAGCTCGTACTCATTTTCTGAAACAAGATGAAACACAGGAAGTGGAACCTGAAGGCAATAGTGTGTTTAACCTGCATCTTTAAAGTCACCATCGGTCACTTATCTACCTGCAGAGAGCAGATAAGCCAGAGGGTGATGGCGATGCCTCATGGCCCCGGCACATGACATCTGAGTGAGTGACTCTTCCTCACACTCCTGTGACTGCGGGCTGACCTGGCACAGAGGTCGAGGAGACGCCCGGGTGGAGTCCGAGGGGCTGGTGACGGACACTGAGCTGGGCTGAGAATGACGCAAGCAGACGAGTGAAGTTAACAAAGAAACGAACGCAGGGGGGAGTGTAACAGAGCGATTCGACGCGCCTCTTCAGAGGTGATCCCACTAATATCAACAGGAGAGGAGAGCCTATTATTGTTAATTAGAGGGTGAAATTGTTTGCTGAGTGTTGTGATTACTGAGAAATATTTGCAAGATTAACAAATGATTAGCTTCCATATTATCAAGAGCATGTCTGCTGTCTGGAAACACAAAGGAGGCAGCTGAGGCCAACAGCTGGGCAACTAAAAGAAACCCTGAAAGATGAAAGTCCATGTCGAACATTTAAAAGTTACGGTGAAATGGACCAAAAATGTCACTTTATAAGAAATGTATCCAAGATCAGGTGTGACCCCTGTTGTTGAGTGCGGTGTCTGGTGTTTCCACACTACATCTTGACCCTAATCTTTGCAGTGAAAAACAACATATTTTTGCACTTGCAATGTCCATATCATGTCTGGAAATAAGATTACATTTCCACTAAATTACCTGAGTTTTGCTTACTTCAACATGCTGCTCAGTTTTCAGATCAAGTGCATTCTTTGTCGCTCACATTGCTTTTACTGAACATTATCTACCTGCAGATCCCGCGGGTCAGCAGCTCCATCAGACTGCGGTGACTGCATCCGAGCAGGAGCTGAGATTGACTGAGCTTCCACAGACGGCAGGTGAAGGTGAGCCATCATCGCTCTCAGTCGTTCCTGTTCTTTGCAGAGCTGTTGGAGGAGAAAAACAGGCCAAAACGATGAGGGAATGCAAGCAAAGTCAAACCCAGTGAACCAAGAAAGTATTGCAAAGAACAATTCCTCACTGTGTCAAGAAGCATGAATATTAAAACAGAAGACGACAGTGTTTTGGTGGAAACTTTAGATAAACTCAGGGTAAGAAATCAAAACAAAGAACTTTTAAAAAGCAAACTTTAGACAAACCTGAAGCTCAAGCTGCTGAACCACCTGCATCTGGACTCTGCACTGTGCTGTACTCCGGTCATCCAGAGCATGCTCACTGCCCAAGTGTCTGAAACACGAACACAAGGCCAGTCAAAAAAATATGAGCCCAGAAAATCTTTCTTTGGTGAAACAAGTAATGATTCTTCTAGATAGAGGTTCAGGAGACATTTTTCAGAGACTATGAACGATAGCACAAAAACTTTTCTTCACTCATTTTTAGTGGTTGTACCACAAAAAGTGTACCTTACCTGTGATCTATTTGCTTGTGATGAGTGTGTGTGTAGGAAAGGTCAGTGAGTCTCTGAACTTATGACAGACCCTTTCTACACAAAAGTCACAAAGCACAGAGACAAGCCTCAAAACTTCTGGAACAAAGTCATTTGGAGTGATGAGACCAAATTGAACTTTTTGGCAACTTACTTGGACGCTCCAATATGACAATGATCCAAAACACAAAGTCAAGTGGACCTGCCATTGGCCACAACAGAAAAAAAATGAAGGTTCTAGAGTGGCCATCTCAGTCTCCTGACCTCAATATCAATGGGCCACTCTGGGGAGAAACCTGAAGTTAATGCAAAACAGCTCAAGAATTTACAGGAACTGGAAGCTCTATAACACTCTTAACCAGAAGAATAGTCAGTTTTATCATCTGAGAAAATAAAGACCCTCATCCACAACAACCACAAAAGACTTCAAGCTGCCATTGATGTTAAAGGAGGCAATACAAGGTATTAAAACTGGATATGTAAACTTTTGATTAGGGTCATTTTGAAAGTTTCTGTTGTCATTATGATTTAAAAATAGTAGACGCAGTTGTTGTTAATAAATGGCTACACCCAACCACAAACCGTGAATGTCATAATTCATATTCTCTGAAGAATGGCCAAGAAATCATAAATCCTGCCAGGGTATGTAAACTTATGAGCACAACTGTACATGTATAGATAAATTGTGCAGAAACATGAAAAATGTCCCAAAATCTTAATCACAGTTTAATTTAGTTTTTGAGGTGTTTAAATGTTTCACTGACAAAGGTGCCAGCATTGCAGACGGTACAGAGAGTCTCCCACCGGTCACAACTGCGACGAAAAGAGGGATACAACTATATATCTGCAGTTTGTCCGTAAAAGTGCATTTATACTTCAGCATTTTCTGCCTGCAAGTTTATAAACAATCAGGTGTGGACAAAAGTAATTTTAAAATCGAATAAAGGACAGTATTTGTTTCTGAAAATACCAGGCTACGTGTGCACAAGGCCTTGGTGAGATGCACCTCTATATTCTGTAAAGATGAAACTTAGGGCAGAAGATGGAGTGAAACCTTACTTGATAAAGTCGCTGATGTTTTCACACATCCACTCACAGCCAGGCCAGTTACACACACCGTGAGCGTAGAGAGCGTGTGTGGCACTCAGCTCTGCTTTTACAGCACTACACCAGGATGAAGAGAAGAAGAGTAAAGGTATTATTAAGATTAAAAGCAGGAGCCAAACAGCGAAACAACACAAACAAGCTCTTTGTTTTCTTCAGACACTGACAGAGAGAGGTGGAGAGGAGCACTGAAGAATAAATGGAGAACTATTTACTTTTGATTCAGGACATGAAGTCGTGTAAACTTTTTCCTTTACTGAACCACTTCAGGTAGAGGAACACAAAGCAAACAAACAAGACAAAATATGTGCTCCCAAGGGGAATTAAAAGTGAAGTCTCGCCTCAAAAGCAAACACCTCCCCACCCGCACCTCGAGAGAAAGGAAACGTCTACACATGACGAGTCTTTGATGTTTACAGAAAAGGCAGCTCTGATATTAACAGCACAAACAGACGACTCGTACCAGTCGGCCCTGAGAGGTGCAGGCGTTTGCTGTTGGTTCGTCTTCACTATTTTTGTGACTTTAGTTGACACTGGGTTCTTGGCAGAGTCCTGATTGACCTTGCACGAGGTTTTCTCCTCAGATACTTCACTGGTGAGCTCTTTCATTAACTGCTGTATCTCTGCAGGGCTCAGCGCGCCTGAAATACATCAAACACATACTCAAGGAGTCATTAAACAAAGAATCACTCTCTTTATGCTGCACATGAGAGCTTTAAACTGACCTGGAGAAAGAGCAGAAGAGGACAGAGCTGGTCTCTGCAGGAGCTGCTGCTGCTGGAGCTGGATGAGCTGCTGGAAAACGAGCTGTTGGGCCGGGAGCTGCTGGATGGAGACAGAAAATGAAACAGAAAAGTATGAAACAGGATGCTCAACTGACTTTCTCCCCCCTTATGGGTGACTGATCTGTATTTTCCAGTGAGTGCTGACCTCTTTGACCTTTTTGCCGGGCTGATGTTGAAGCAACTGGAGATGAATCTGTTGTTGTTGCTTCTTGTAAAACTCTTTCAGATGTTGCTGAAAAAGTACAAAATGCTTTTATAATCATTAAGCTTGGATGATTTTTGAACACTTGTTGTTATAAAAATTTAAGGCAAGCTTGCACCCCTGAAGTCTATGTGCAAAGATCATCTCTGACAGTGTCTTATCTTGGTTTAGGCGTTCCTCAAAGTGTTCTTAATTTTCACTATACATACTTCCACTTGGTCCCATCATTTATCTTCACTATGTTGATTGTAATTTTTATGCAGCTCTACATTTCTGCCTCACAGCATGATATTAATATAGAATGATGTTAATGTTGCCATAGAATTGAAGTAAGTAGAAGTTGCCGTGGCTGCTCTTCATTTCCTTTCAGAAGACTTTTTATCTTTCTGTTATCAGTCTGTGCACATTTTATGTTTATATTGGTTGTTTACATATTTCTTGCAGTTAAAGTGAATGTGAGGAGAATCCGTTTGAAGTAGATTGCAGCGACTCCACCCGGACGTAACTCGTGTATTTGTCTTGGAAAATGAATGGAGATCGGATCTTGTGTTTTAACACAGCTTTTCTTTGGTTGAGATAACTTTTCACCGGACAACGTAACGAAGTAATGTTTTTATCAACAGTTACAAAGAGCTATTTTTTTCAGACGTGACAACAAGCAAACTTTGTGAGGTTGTGCTGTAGTTAAGTATTTGCTACTCACAGCCCAGTGCCCTGAGAAATGTCTGTTAGTGAATCCTACCAGTGTTCATCTACCAAGCAGAACAAACATAACGTCACTCTCCATTTTAGTGTTAGACTCTCAAGGTTGAACAGATTACTGCAGTGAAACTGCTGCATGTGGATTTAAGCCTTTAGCTCGTGCTCTATCACTCTCCTGTTTAGCTTTTTTCTGCTCTTCTGTCCCTTTTTTTCAAGACAGTCCAGCTCTAGTGTCCGCTTTTATTATTAAACAAATCACTAAAATTGTTTATTCATTAAATATTGACAACATCATTAGCAACAGTTGATGCTTCTGCCTGCCGACAACGCCAAAAGGACAAAAATCTGGTTAAATGTCTATGGCAGTGGTGTCAAACTTTTTACAGCCCACTTTTGGGTCTCAAAAATTTTGCAGCCAACTCCAGATACAATAAATAAATAAATGAATAAATATAATGTCAACTTTCCATACATGAATATCTGAACATTCTCAGTATCCTTTTAAACATAACTGAGTTTTAACATTTAAAACATTATCTTGTACAGATATATTTTGAGCTGTATATGCCACCCATCAGAAGAAAAACAAAAAAACAATCATACTATTTAGAAATGATTTGGTGGCCCATCTAGGGGCCCCAGGCCACAGGTTGGGAATCAATGGTCTATGATATATTACTCTGGAGAACGCTCCATGTTTTTGGACTATAGTATAGTAAACTGTAGCAGTGAAGCTAAAGAATTGTGGGGGTAATAATCATGTCGTTATTTTATTTGTGAGTACCTGCTGAAGCATCAGAGCTTGTTGCTTGTGTTGAATCAGAGCTTGCAGCTGGTTTGGTGACAGCAGCTGGTGAGGAGCCATCATTGCTAGAAACATCTGGAAACAGAAGAGGAGAGATAACAAACAAAGAGTCTACAGAGGGAGGAGTGGAGGGTGAGACAGAAGAGTCAGGAAACCTCCGATCCAATTACAGAGCAGTGCCGTCATCTCTCTGTGAACAACATCAGTCTGGATCGTGTCAGTGACCCGTAATGAGACGGGCGACAGTTCTGACCGGTTAATTAGCAGCACAATTACATGCTTGTTGTGACTCCTAATAGAAGTGTACGGGTATTAATAAAGGCAAACACTCACAGAATAATAACAGATTTGCTCTGAGATGGATCAGCTGACACTTGCAGTGATTGTCTCTTTACACTCAAGTCAGAGAGAGGGAACAACAATTACCATGACTGCATTAAAGACACAAACAAACTCAACACGCTGTCCAACAAACAGGGTTTAAAATATTACAACAGTCATCGAGGTTGTCCGTCTTAAACAAAAAATGACATTTTAGCGTTACAACCTTATATAATTGTAGTTCATATCTATTTATAATTACTCTGGTCTGTACTTGAGTAGGATTTTGGGGTAAACTTGTGACAAAAACACTTCTAGTTCTGTATCTAGTTTTTTGAAGTCGTTGAGGATCAATTAAACATGATAATTTACACCTCAACAACACTGATTGTTCTGTTGCAATTTTTGCTTACTTTTTAAAACCTCAAAAAGACACAGAACCAAGAGAAATCTCAAAGCTGCGCTGGCTTCCTCTGAAACTTTGAGGTTTTTCTTTCTTCCTTTCCTTTGCAAGATCCAGAAAAAACATAATAGAACCTCATGACACATCTGCAGTAATGATGTCGAGTCTTTAAACATTTCAAGAACACGTAATGTGAATGATTTTCAACTTAGAAATGAGACAACTAAGAAAGAAAAATCTACTTCACTGAACCACATCAGAAAGAAGAAACAAGTTATTCCAACCACATGCAAAAAAAAAATCTATGTGAGATTATCTAGAAAACTCTTTCTTCATAATTCATCAGCAAAGACACAGAACCATCAAGCAATCAAACAGAATTGGTCGACTTAGTCCAATATCATGCAATGCAATTTGCCATATTTATAGTTTATTTGTATAATTCTCTCTTGTGCAACAGTTTATTATTTATTGTTTCTAATATGTGCATTACTTTTCACTGTACAATAATCTTATGCAATAGGTAATTCATGTGTAAGCTCACCAATATTGAAATATCTCTCATTTATTCATCTTGTTATTTTCAGGCACTTTTATGCATTTGCATTCTCATTTGGACGTGCAAATAAAGAAACCTCAACAAATTGAAATGTCTCAGTTATGGTAAAAATGTTCCTATTAGACTTGATATGAGCAATTTTCATCTGACAAGTTCAACAAAATGTGTGATTTCAAAACGTTAAAAAACAAAAACAAAAATTTGTCAATGGATTCAGAAAAACACACTGGTTAAGTTTCCCAAAATAAGACGGACACTTTAAATTTTTCCTTCAACTTCTTGTTTTAAGACATTTTTCTGGACTTTTCAGGTGGCTCATATAGTATCTGATAAGATAAGTTTGATGAAATATGAGACAAAAACAGATTTCAGTTTTTTCGTTTAGAACAGAACGACAAAAATTGAGGTTGAATTTTATCTAAAGGAATGCAAACAGAATATGTTTGATCTGTTTTCTTTGTTTCGGACTAAACCAGGGTAACAATGGGATCAGGTTAGTTTAAAGAACACATAAATGCAACACCAATCAAATGAATTAAGTGTCTAATAACTTTGTTTGTCTATTTTGGGATGGTTTGTCTGTGTTTTCACACAGCAGGGGGTCACCAGTCTCCAGATATAGACACTGGACAGAATCAAACCCTTCGGCCTCATGTTGGGTCTCATGCTTGTTTTTCTTTCTCTTGCATGTGTTGGGTGGATGTCTGGTCCTCCCTGACTTTGTCTGACAAACTAATACTGAAGGACAAACAGCGTGTGGACTCCCTCAGCTCAGCTCTCATATGAAACCTGACCACTGTCAACAGAGCTCCAGGTTTCCTGTCAGAGGACGTCCAATAAGGAGCTGCTGTATTTCCCCTGACGTCTCTGACTCTGTCCTTCTGTCTGCTTATGAGGAGGAGGAAGAGGAGGATGAAGAGCATGTAAAGGGTGATGATACCTGCTTATGGTGCCAGTTCTCTCCACTGAACCCTCTGCAGGAGTCTCCATTAGCTGCTCTCTCTCCTGCCCCGCTGTCTGTGTGGCTGAGGAGGCTGCTGGCTGGAGTCTGACGGGCGGCTGTGGGGCTGAGGGGAGACTCAGGCATCGCCGCTCAGGAACTGAGAGGAAGAAAATTTGTACATTTAAGTCGTGTGAATATCCTCATTGTGGGATAAATAAAGGATTATCTTGACTTATCTTAAAACAACAAACATGAACCAGCTGCAAGAGTTTAACACCTTCACCTGAGTGTTACACTTTCAGAAAAACCACTTTCTGAATACAAACAAATACTGAGATAAAGTGCAGAAAAATCAAAATTTCCACCATGCATGACTCTAAACATATCAAGGTTTATCAACAGTTAATACAACAGCCAAGAGTCAAGACTCACAGTGTAAAACTTTAAAAGTGTGTGAATAAAAGCATGCAAAACTGATACTTCTGCACAATAATTCCAGATTAAGAGACATTATAAACACAACTTAGATCCATGTTAATGATTTAAAGATGTACATCAACCAGTAAAATATTTTTGTTTTTTTGAACACTGCAGAAACTGAAACCTAAACGAGTATAATGATCTTACACTTAATAAGAGGTGTATTCAGCTGACAAATCCAACAAAATGTGTGATTTTAAGATATTAAAAGACAAAAATGAAGCCTGGTTTGTTTAAAAATCTGCCAATGGTGTCAGAAAAACACATTCGTTAAGTTTCCCCAAATAAGAATAATGTCTTAATGTAAGAAATAAAACAAGTGCATTTTGTTTCTTGAATTCAGACGTTTTTCTGTACTTTTCAGATGGATGGTGTTCGTATTATGTCCAGTAAGACAAATTCAATGAAACATAAGACAGCATTTTTTTGTTTACAAGTTTTGCATCAAGAACAGTCAGAGAAACAAAATATAAATGTTACAAGCTTTAATCACATGAGAAAAAGAAGTTAAAACTGATATTACTCCAAGTAAATCCTCATACGGAGACATTACAAACACAACACAATTACACATTATTGATTTTAAGACAAAGGATGTTTTTTGTAAAACACTGCAGAGACACAAACCCTAACAAGTTTAAATGTCTCTGTTGTGATAAAAAAAAAAATCCATCAGACTTGATGTGAGCTGTATTTATCTGACACACACTGGTTAAGTTCCCCAAAATAAGGGCACTTTTTAAATTTTCCCTTCTACTTCTCGCTTTAAGACATTTTTCCGGACTTCCCAGGTGGCTCATGTAGTATCTGATAAGATAAGTCTGATGAAAAATAAGACAAAACACTTGTTAAATTTAAATTTTATGCATTTAAAACAGTCAAAACCCAAAATATCTGACGCAAGCTTTACTTTCTTTACCTTTACAAAGAAGTTAAAACTGATATTCCTGCATAATAAACTTTGATTTAGAAACATAAACAAGACTCAGATTCTATGCATAATCATTTATTATTAACATAATAAAGGTTATTAAATGAACATTAATTGTTTCAATACTGATTTTATATCTGTTCATTTTTAGAGACATTTTTAGATAATCCAAACTTAGATCAGTGTTATCACAGACCATAGCACAGTTTGTTAATCATCTGTTTCCTCCACTGCACTTCTGTCTTGAGTATTAGTCAAACATTTTTTTGCTTTTTAACAAAGTCATGTTGATAAACAATTAGATATGTTATCAAGAAGTGAGCGAATATCAGAAGTTTTGCAAGATTTTGTTAGACTTTACAGCAACGACAAACAAACAACGTGAATCACGTTAAGATTTGCAATTTCTAAAAGTTTCTAAATTTGTATTCATGTTACGGAATTATGAAAAACCAAAAACATTATCTTAATACAAGAAACTAATCAAGTGCATGTTTCTTACCCAAGCAATTTAGGTGTCACGTTTGTCTTTTCATATTTCTTAAAGCCTACTGAGACAATTCTTATGAAAAATTAAGAGAGGATTTGATTAGATTTTGCAGTGTGTAGACTTCCAAGACTTTTAGATGCTGTTTTTTAATTACTTGTTAACTCTGGTGATTCATAAATTAGTTTTGAGGCAAAAGATGTCAGACTACTACACAAAATAGGTCAAAGCTAAAGATACTAAACCCTTAAAGAAGTTTCATATAGAAGTTTCTGTATCTGTTATAATCATGTACGTACCTCAGAGATGTTTGGTTGAATTCAGGAGCAGAGGAAGAGTTGGTGTCTCTCTCTCTACGTCAGGCAGTTTGGAGTGAGGATGGGAGAGGACGATGGTTCTGTGTCCCTACCTGAGGGGGGAGGAGCCACAGAGTCACCCAGTGTGATACAGACACAAAAACAGCATCTGTGACCAAATCAGCTTCATACAGAGCTCACTTTGTTGATCTTTTTTAACATGTTTGTTGTGATAATCCAGGTAGGTTGCACTGATTTTGCAGTTATATAAAAGCACAGTGTGTAATGTGGCCTCATATACAGAAGAATATGATGTTGTTCTGTTCAAAAGCAGCTTCTATGCAGACACCACTTCTCTTTGTCGATATTCATAGACATACACAATAAAAAAAAAAACATTAAATGCCTGAAAACAAGCATCATTTATCATCTTTCATGAACAAATGGTCCAAGTATAGTCGTCTGTGACTTTATTTAGATATGCAGTAAGTTCTGAAGAGCTCTGCAGCTACACAACTGTCAAACTGTTATCAAAGAGCTATTTACAGTCCTGTCTGCACTCCCATTTGAAAAGCACATCAGTGCATCTGTTAAAAACAAATAAAAGTGTTTTAATTTGGGCTGTTTATAAATGCAGCAGACCCCAGAGGGTCTGAGTTTAACGCTGCCTGTCAAAGAAAACCTGAAGTGAGAGATATTTCTGCACAGTCACCTCTTCCTGCTCGGTTTGTTCTTTGTTTGTTTATTCCTTTAGTTTCATTTTTAAGCATGAGACCTTTGTGTTTCTTCAACCTGCAGGTTAACAGAAGGCGAGAGCAGCATCTCTTTAAAGGAGGGAGACCTGCAGCCGAGACAGTGACGAATAAACACGGAGATTATTGCACAAACATTGAGTACACAAGTGAGAGTTTAATCATGATCTGGAACTGGCTTCAGAATACATCAGTTATTCTGTTATCTGCACGGTCTCAAGCCTTAATTCACAAATCAAAGTACTCTTACAAATACTCACACAGTCCTGCAGCTCTGTGTAGTTTGCACTTGTTGTGTCTGATTGTTGAGAAGAGTTGTCAACATCTCCAAACTCAGCAAATGGAGTCTAACCAAATTATTGTGTCTTAATTTAGTGAATATTGTCTGATAATTCTTGATACCAGCAACATTCAACTGACAAGTCCAGATAAATGTCTTACTTCAAGTTACTTAAAGAGAAAAACGAGGTCTGAATGGCTTGGTGACTCAAAAAAATCTGTTGTTTAATTTCAAAGTTTCTATTTTTAAGACAGAAAGCTAAACAAAACAAAACAAAACATCACACATGAAAGTGTATCACAGAAAAAAACTGATGCATTGTTGTTGTGGTTGATTGTTGAAGTCAAATGCATCAGAACATGATCACATTAAATTACACTTCCAGCGTTGTACTCCAAAACTGATTGATTCTTGTACAGCTTTTCTAACCTTACCAATGTATCGCATGTTTTTATTTCTACCAAAGAAGATGTTATGAGATGAGTCTGCCGATTTTTTAGATTTAGTTTTGTGCAAAATATCAAAATATATGTTATGTTATTTTCTCCCTAAACATTGATTTCTATGGCAGAGCTGAGTATCAGCCTGTGTCCAGATTTTCTCCTTGAGTGTTTTTATTCTTCTCAAACCATGAAAAAAAATGCTTTCCAATATTTTGACATTGTCCAGAAAGTTACAGACATGTTATCTCCAGTGAATTACATTTGCCTGAGCATTCAAGATCAAACAGTATAAACTGCCTGACAAAATTAATTGAGACTGCTTTTTGGCATTTCCAAGAGAAATCTTTTCTCCAAGCTTTGAGAAAAAAAAGAATATATTTCCACACATTTTTCCTTTGTTCATTTTAAAGCAGATTGGCTTCATTTGAAATAAAAAACATTATTTTTCTTTTTTCCATGCCATAAAAAGAATGGAAAAAATCATGTCAGGTGTTAATATTTTACGCATCAATGAGTTAAGTTTGATTTTGAGGATTCAGGATGTTTGTTTTTTTTTTTGTCTCCACATAACCAGTCATAATGCAGGATAATTTGTTATCAAGGTAACTTTCTGCCACCTGCTGGATCAGTGTTTATCTGCCCTCATGCTTTGGAGGAAATAAATTCACTTCTTCTCTTTATTTAGGAACATTTAAGGTCCTGTGTCGTATCAATTTTTTTTAATGTTTAAAATTCATCCTAGAGGGATTTCAGAAGTAGATTCTGTAGAGCAAAGGTCAGAAACACCAGCAGTGAGGAGTCATAATAATCCTCCTGTCATGTGACTCTAACACGCCTGTGAAGTGGGTCAGTGGTCTACAGGTCACGGGGTCAGCGTCAGGCCTCCCTGCAGCGGTAAAGCCTGGCAGTCTGAGTCTGGCAGACTGTACCCGGCTCACGTTTAAAGGCTGAACGTGTCGGATCTGATACCTCGTCGGTTCCTGCAGAGGGCACCATGCCTCCTTCCAACAGAGACGTCTCCTTTTACACTGTCTCAGAAAACTCTCTGTTGTGTCACATCCCTCCCTCCTCCTCCTCATGGTCTCCCTGAAAACCCTGAAGTTCCCTCTCTGGAAGTCTCCAACGTAAGCCTGATGGACGCCCCAGTAATGACCTCGACCGTGGAGGAACTGCTCCTCCATGGCTCTGTAGATGGACTCCAGGTTGAGTTTTTGAGAAGAGGAGGCCAGGAGGACTTTGGATATCAAGGCGACCTAAGATGGCGCCAGTCTGGACAGGAAGTTAGTGTCCTCTGAGGATTCATCTGGACACAGACTCTACTCTGCTGATTTCAGAAGTCATCTAAAAGTTTGCCTCCTTCCTCGGCAACTATACTATTTTATACAACTTAAATCAGGAGTTTTTAGAGTTCAGATAAACTGCTCCTACTCTGTGTTAAAATATGTGCTTTGTTTGACCACTGAGATTAAAGTCGAACCACTTTATCCAGCTGAAAATACAACTTTAAGATAAACACAGGAAGCACAACAAACACAAAGCATAACTTTACATTTAGATTTATCCACAGTAAATAATTAACTCAAGTCCTTTCTCTGGAATCAGCTCAAACCTCTGCTTGCACCAATCCAGTTTCTGCTGAATCATTGCACAATTTAGGCCATTACTTTGGTGAAAAATTACATTAAATCTCGTTCCAGGGTTGTTGTTTTTTTCCTGAGAGGTGGACTCCTGATTAACATTTTAAAACCAGTGATGCTCATGTTTTTGGCGATATGTGTGTAAATGACTGAGTACTGGAATGAAATGTGAAAAGGTATGAAAGCAATTTGAGGTAATGAACTTTCTACGACATGTGAGGTGCTACATCTTGGAAATTTGAAGCTGGGAAATTTACAAAGCAAAGACAGATACATGGCTGGAATAAAATTGTGGCATCGAAGAAAGTTATGCCAAAAAAATGATGTAAGGAAGACCCTCCCACTTGGAAAAACTGGTTGATCATTGTGGGAAAACTGCATAATATAGATGGGTTTTCACAATTTAAGACTTTAACAATTACCCCGCCAAGGAAAATAGAAAAAGTCTATAAAAAAAATGCAAAGAGTTGAGATGATTTACAGGAAGCTAAATTGATAGATCAGGACTGTATCAGTGTGTTAAAGTAAATAGAGGTGTGCCACAGGGGTCTGTTTTGGGCCCGGTGCTTTTTCAAGCTCATCTTTTTGCAGATGATGCTGGGTTTTTTTTATAGCATTTGTAAGCTCACAAATTGATCCAAATAATTTTCAAGAATCTCTCATTAATTTAAATCTGTATCAAACACAAGTCCTCTCCTACAGCATCCGACAATTACATGCAAATGGACACTTATGCAAATGAGGCAATAATGTCATTTAATGACTTCTAGGACAGCAAATAGCTACTGTCCTTACTGAGAAATCGGCACCACTGGGAATTGGTTGTCCCAAGAAAATCTGCCCCAACCATAAAGACAGAGAAAGGAAATTTATATATACAATGCATTTTGGTGCTGATCATTTCATTTTTAATTGTTTCAGATTACAAACAGCTAAAGTGTGACTATTTCAAGATGTTACAGGGACTTAAAGACTTTAATTTCCAACAAATGTCTTAAACTGAAAATGCTTTAATAAATCTTGGTGTCATAAATATTTTTGTCTTTTTTGGCTGTGACTTCTATGACATGAGAATTTAAGGAACCTCAATGAAAATAAAGATGCATGTGACAACAAGATTAAACCACACTCTCAGATCATTTGTGGTCTTTTGAATCTCTTGTGACATAATTTGGCCCAAAAACAGCAGAACATAAATACTTTCCATGGTCATTCTCATGCTTTTTATACAGATAACTCCCCAGTGGATATTTGGTGAAGTCAAAGTGGGACAACAGCGAAGAAACTACTTCAACTCCAACATGAATCCAAGATGTAGAATCTGTTTTTCTGCACAGAAATGAGGTGAAAATCAGCTTTTCTCTCTGATAATTTCACAGAAATGCTCCATAGAGGAATATTCTCCTCTTGAAGTTAGACGACTGTACATAGTTTAAGTCTCCTCTCGCCTATTTATAGCGTTGGCCCTTGCAACAATGTCATCCGTAACTCGACTCCATCTGTTAAGTCGGAGCATGTTGAATGTCAGTTGCCAGAAGCAGCTCACTTCCCGCTGACTCTCTCCTCGGGAGCCCCATGGAGTTCGCCGGACAGCTGGGACCCTCCGGGGCCTGTAACCTCCTCGCGGTGCCGGGCCTCAGCTCGCCGGACGTGGACGACGATGACGGAGACTTTGTGATCGGCATCAGGCCCAAATCCTCTCCTCTTCCACGCAGAAAGAGCTCTCTGAGTGACGAGGACTTGGAGCTTGTGCCGCCTCCCTGTGGATCCAGGAGGGTGTCGTTTGCAGACGCCGTAGGCCTCAACTTAGTGCAAGTGAAGGAGTTTGACACTTGGGATGTTCCCAAGCTTTCAGACTTCGACTCCAGCGAAGGCAGAGAGAAAGATTCAGAGGAATACTTCATATCTCCCTCTAACTTCTCGCTTCCGTTACCAACTGAGGAGCTGTTCAGCAAAGTGCGGGATCAAAAAGTAGAGTTAGAGACCATAGAGTTACTCCCAGGGACGACAATACTGAAAGGTGTGATCCGCGTGCTCAACGTCTCCTTCGATAAGGCGGTGAACGTCAGAACCTCTCTGAACTCCTGGTCCAGTCACTTTGACCTCCTGGCTGAGTACATCCCTGGGTCCAGTCAAGGTCTGATGGACTGTTTCTCATTCAAACTCACATTAGTTCCTCCGTTCAGGGAGCAGGGGGCCAGGGTGGACTTCTGTCTGCGGTACGAGACTCCAGTCGGGACTTTCTGGGCCAACAATGGCGGCAGGAACTACACTCTGTTCTGTCACCAAAAAGCAAAGAAGGAGGTGGAAAGACCACAGAAGGAATACGTGAAGAAGAAAAGCTGCTTGAAGACTGTCAGGTAAGGAGAGATTTCACTGATGGGGACATTAAAGAGTGCTGATTGGCCAATAGCAGTACCATTCAAAAACTGAATTGATAGCCTGGTAAAAAGTATTTTAGTGACATGATATGATGTCCTTGATGTAAAAAAAAAAAAAATGCTCAAGCTGTGTAGAAAACGCCATGCTAGCCAAAGATATGGTTGTTTTAAGGACGAAAGTAGTAGGAGAAAGTGATTAAAAAATGATTTTTTTTTTTTTTGGGGCTGAATGAAGAACATGGGAATGTTAATGTGCCAGATTATGTTAGCAACACAACAAAAACTGAAATCTAATCAAGTCTTTATGTCCTATTTTGAGTCAAAAGGGTTTATGACTTGACCATAGCCACGCTCACCTGAAAAATCCAGAAAAATGTTTGTAAGAAAAACGAAAGCGTAAAATAATCTCCCAGTGGGTAAGAAAAGGTTCTTGTGTAGTTTCTAATAATAAGACATTATAAAGAGTCATTTTCAAGTAATTTAGGCATAATTTTTGTATTTTTATATCTACAAATTAGACATTTGCTTGACTTTTCAGGTAGCGAATGTGACTTGTATTAAGTCTAATAAGACTTTGGGTAAATTAAGACATTGACACTTGATTAGAGTTCAGTTCTTGCAATTTATCAAAGGCCTTAATATGATAAATCTGTTCATTCCATGTAGAAATCGTCAAACAAGGAAATATTTCAATTATTTTAAGACGGAAAGCAGTGTGAACAATATACTCAACTTTTTTACTGAATGAGAAAACTTTGGTTACTTACAGAAATCAAGTACCAATCGCATCCTGTGCTCGTCAATAACATCAAGGTAACTAAACAGCGAATTAAAGAGGGAGTATTGTGACTTTTTTTGTCGTTCTAGTGCACCCGCAGTACCTTTACATACTTTACAGCTGAAATATAAATTTCTATTTTTCTCTCCCTGATGTTTTGTTTAACCATCATTTCATTCTTGTTTCTTGAAGAACTGATGTTTAAGTCCTTTTTCTTGTTTTTAAAGCTCTACACGGCAGATGTTGCAGCTCCATCAATGAGGTTCTAGAATGTTCAACACCAAGGGTTAGAAAGCCTTCTACCTTTGATGTTGTCCCAACATTCTAGAACTCTCTGAGTGTTTTTAAAGGAAAATAGAGACCCTTTTTTTTTACCAGTAGTATCTTTAAATGATTAACAGTTCAATAAAATTCCTTATCTTCTCTTGCTAGTGTTTTAGAAAACCCTCATTTAAGCCTCTATCTGAAACACTTCATGTCAGCTGCTGTCTCTTTAAGGCTTCCTGTTCCACAAACCCACCTCCCTCTAATTGGCCAGCCCTCTGAAGGCCTGTCAGGGGGTGGAGCTGTAGGAAGACCTTGGTGTTTGAGGCCCACTCCCCAAACATGTCATGAACCAGTCAGGAGATCCTCTCCTGCGATAACCTGATGAAGATCTAGTTCAGTTTTTGAAATGGAGAGTTTTGATCAGTTCACAGCCAGATTCAGTGATTTCTAAAACCTGTGAATTTGTATTGACGACATCTGTAAATATGTGTGTAATAAAGTCTTAGACTCTTGGATTAAATCAGACTCTTGTTGTCTTATTGATTGACAGTCAAAACTTCCCCCCTGTGGAAAACATTTTAGCAGTGGAGGCTCCATGTCAGGAAAACAACCAAAAAGGTGAACACTGACTTTACTGGTCATTATTAAGACATTAAAAACATGGCTACTTTAGTGCAACCTTCACATTTACATCTAATGTGTCTCCAGATATTTCCAAACAAGCAAAGGAGGAGGCTTTAAAGGTGAAGGAAACTTTTGATGATCATTCGGGAACATCAGAGGGAGATGATCAGCAGTTACCGGTGAGAAAAACAAATGTTCACTTCACTACTACACAGATTTAATCTGGTGTACACTTCTAACACATACTGCAAATGATGTTATTTAAATCTCTGACTGATGAGGTGCTTCAGACTATTAAAACCTCACTGACCTGTCTGCAAAGAATTGTTAAAGTAGCTTAACGACATCCGTCAGTGAGGCACTGGAGGAGCAGAAACATTAACATGACTCCGGTGCACTTTCTGAAAGAATGTCACATGACCAGGGTTGAGTAGCAGCAGGGTAACATAATGTACCGTACACCTACGGGACACTTTGTACTGTTCAAGGCCTGCAAACGGGAGGCTCTCAAAATATGCAAGCATGCTCTCAATAAAAGTCTGAGCTTTTATTTTGAAAAACGGTAACATAAAAAATATCTGCTCTTAGATTTCCAGTGTGCACAGTTGCAACAATAGGAACTGAAGAAAATACTAATCTGGTTTTGATTTTTCTTCCATTTCATTTTGAAATTTGTTAATTAATGAATATAATCATTAACACTTCCATTTTTGAAATCACTCTCAGTATAAATCTGCCTAAAACTTTTGCACTGTAATCTATATATTCAAACATGCAGGCAAAGGTAATATTCAACCCTCTGAATCCCAAGCAAACTGTTAGTTTCTTGCTTCCATCACAATTTTACACACTGTGGTCACATTTTTCTCTATATAATGAGGTCTTGGACCTCAAAAGATTCAGGAAAACTATGGCTATACACTGATGTAACTCAATTATGTCTTCAAGCAGTGTAATAAAAGCTGTAAATCATTAGAAAACAAAAAAAGAGAAATTGATTTTCTCTAATCTTATCCTCTAAAAATGAAAAAATATGATATTAGTGTATACAACACGATTTCAGGGACGCTCAAGACTAAGGAACAGGGAAAATATTGGTGGCATTTCCTATCAGCAAATGTAGGCTGTTGGAATGCTGAGCATCACATTTCAACACTGAGCTTTTCCTGTAAGGAAATGTTGAAATGCTGAGTCACAACCCTCACCTTAACATCTCCATCTTCTAAACTGCAGAGCTAGAAAACAATTCATCCCCCATACAATGTGTGCCATTAGTGAAATTAGCTATTTCAAAGGACAACGGTGTTTGCCACTTGTTAACACATTATGTTCACATCACTTGTGATATATACAAGATCAGAAACTTGATAATCACACCATTTTTCAGCTTTTGAATTGGACGAATGGTTTGTAAGTGCCAGTCATTTAAAAAAAAGTACTTTTTTGCTGGCAGGTTTGGGAATCAGAGGGTTAAACTACATTGAGCTTTGTATGAAAATGTAAAATAAATGTTCTTGTCTTTGTTGTTGACAGACAAAGAGCAGACGAAGCAGCAGCCGGAGAAGTCGCAGAAAGGCTGCACGCATGGCCCGAGTGAGGGACTACTTCTGTCAGAGAAACGGAGAAGACGCAGAGAAAGACAGATCACCTTCAGAGGTGCGAAGTGAACAGAACTCAGATATAAAGTTTGTCTCTGAGTCTCTGCAGGAAATGTCACCAGCACCAGGCGACAACCCCAGCAACCACACAGAGAAATCTGAGAGCGTGGGTTTGTCTGACTCGTCTGATTTAAGAGGAGGTGAGAGCGCTTCTGATACTCCAAACAACATTCTGCATCCAAGGGATAAGCCTGAGAACCAAAATATCAGCAGGTTTGAATCTGCTGCTGAGGAAAGCACTCTGAAGGAAGATCACGAGAGTAGAAATGAATCTGTGCCGAGCAGTGAAAGCTTCACATTTGGGACAGTAGTTGCTCCGTTGTATCGTCAGGCGTTTGATAAAGGAATCTCAACTCCAAATGCTGACAAAGGATCAAGTCTTCGTCTTTCAGATGAGATCATACATCCAAATCAAAGATGCTTGGACTCTTTACAAAACTTCCCCAAACCTATTCCAGCAGAAGCTGAGGAACATCCAAACGCTGCTGGGATTTCAAGGACAGATGTGTCGGACATGCTAATATTAGCTGAGGGTTCAGATCTCTCGGGAGAGGACTTAACCCTTGACCTCCAACGCCAAACAACAGCAGAAACTTTCACACAAGTCCAACCTAAACCGGATGAACCACAAGAAAGTTTAGAAACACTGAAGTCTTCTGAATTTTCAGGGCGTGTTAGTGAGACTTTGGAAAGCTCTCATTCTTGTCTGGACACGTCGCGAGAAAATGAGTTTCAGAGTTTCAAAGAGTTTCAGAAGGAACACGAAGATATGATCAGTTTTTTTTCAGCCAAAGCTGCCGAGGATAAAAACTGGGAGATGATGGTCAAGGAGGACGAGATGAACCTGTTAACTGACGATGAGGAGATAAGTATCCAGGCAGGGGACATCGAGGCTGTAGAGGAAGACGACATCGAGCAGTTTGAGGATGCGGGGAGAGAGAACGTGTCGGAAAATAAAGATGCAATAGCGGAGGAGGAAGACGGGAAGAGAGAGGATGATGAGACAGAGGGTGAAGATTTAATTTTTTCTAAGGAGAAGCAAGTGGAAGATCAGGTCAAAGAGACGGCTGTGGAGGAAGATGATATTCAGCAGTTTGAGGATGTAGAGGGAGAGACCAATGCAACAGTGGAGGAGGATGATGAGGATGAGGAGACGGAGGATGAAGCTGCCAGTGTTCCTCAAGAGAAGCAAGTCGGAGATCAGGATAAAGAAACAGCTGGAGAGGAAAAGTATATCCAGCAGTCTGAGGATGCAGAGAGAGAGACTGTGTCGGGACATAAACATGCAGCAGCAGAGGAGGATGATGAGGATGAGGAGACGGCAAATGTTCCTGAGGAGAACCAAGTTGGAAATCAGGACAAAGAGACAGCTGTAGCAGAAGACAACATCCAGCAGTTTGAGGATGTAGAGGGAGAGACTGTGTCGGAAAATAAAGATGCAACAGCGGAGGAGGATGATGATGTTCTGCAGGATCAGGCTGCCGATGTTCCAGAGGAAACGCAATATGAAGATCAGGAAGAAGGGACGTCTAGAGATGAAGAAGTGACGGATGTTGGGACCAGAGAGGATCCCAAAAAGGCAGAGACAGTCGCGAGCCTTGAGTTTGATGCTGGTTTGGAGATCGAGGGGGAAGAACACGTAGAAGAAAACAAAAATGTTGAGGGACGAGGAGATGAAGAGTTCAACAACGTAAAAATCAAGGACGGGGAAAATGTTGCAGTGTGTTCTAAAGGTCAGGCAGAAATGACTCAAAACAAGGCGGAGGATGGTTTATCAAAGAAAAGCGTTAACAGTAACGGGAAAGAAAATTCAGAGGAGGAAGAGTTTCCGACCCAGCAGGCTGTTACCAGAGATGAGGATGGAAGCACCTTTGCAGACGGAGGTCTGTGCATTTCTGATGATAAACTGGATGATGATGAAATAAGCGCCAGCAGTGCTTCCTCTAACTCCGACTCAGACGATGAGGTGGAGTTGTACATGCACTGTCTGAGAGCTGTGCACACCGGGCCTCAGGTTAACAAAGACTCAGGATTCGGTGTGGGAAGAAGGTCGTCTGTGAATAGAAGCAAACTGCTCTCTACGCCCATGCCGTCCATCAGTGAGTCTGTGGATGAAGAACAAAACCTCAGTGGTTTTCAGGAGAGTCTCACAGAGACAGGAGACTATGAGTTCACGGCAGCAGAAAACGAAGAAGACAACATCAGACCTGTGTCGTGGTGGAGAGAGACTTTTTCCTGTAGAAACATTGGGAAAACTTTACTATACGCTGCTTTGTTCCTGCTGTTTTTAGTTGTAGCTCGTCATTATGATTTCATCGCCTGCTTCGGGCTATATCTGATGTCTTTGGTTTGGTTATGGTTTCAGGGGGAACGACAGAAAGTAAACAGCAGCAAACGAATCAGCTGAGGTGAAGCATAACTGTCGTTCTTTTGCAGATAAGTAGTAAAGTTTTGTATTCCAATCGTTTTACTTTTCTACATCACTTTATCTGAAGACAGCTGAAATAAAAGCTGTCATAGTGTTGAGTAACAGTTAAGTGGAAGCAAAAAACACACCAATAGGTGATGACGGGCATTAACGTACAGCACATATCAGAATAACTTCTCTATATTCCCTATGGGAGGATCCTGACCCTCTGTTATCAAGAGTATAATCCAGGTTTTTATGCTTTGACACAGCAGAAAGAACCTTTTGGACTCATGCTATGGACCACATTTATCACCACCGCACAGCGCTGCACGTGAAGCTAACTGAAGGTGTAAATAAAAGTCACGAGTGTATTGTGTGAATAAGCGTAGGATGTATTTGGTTTCAGGTCTGGTTTTAATAAATTGATATGGACACCTGTTGCATGTGTTTAATAGCTTTTTGATACCCATGAAAGGAAGTATTTATATATCACTGTTTTTAATAACAGTTAAGTTTATTGCAAAAGTGAAATGGGAAAACCTTTTATGCAAAAAAGGAAAAATACATCACCGGACATGAATAACCGACATGTCTTAGAGCACTGGGCTGTGAGTATCACTAAACAGATAATCTGCTCAACTTCTGGACAAAATGTTTACTTGTTATATCATTTAAAACAGTACTGCTGCACAACTACAAATAAAAACATAAACTTGTTGCTTTGCAGTTGTCTTGGACAAAGAAAAGTGGAGTTAAAAAGATCTGCTCTCCATTTATTTACAAACAAGCAAACATACCTTGGTAAGAGCCATGTTCTCACGTCAGAGGATGCAAGTGCTCATAGGAAACAAAGTCCCCCAAAAAACACTACCTTTTCCAGAAAGTCCTCACAGCCCCTTTAGCAGACTTTATGTCCAGATAAGTTCTTTTGAGCCCATTCAGAGGTGTTTTGTTGTTTTGATCTCCAAAAAGTTTGATGTTAGCTTTTAGAAACTCTGCAACTCACAACGTCTGGTAAATATTTCACTCTTACCAGTGCTAGTCAGTTAACTGTTATTTTAAAAAAAATTTAATGTCAGATTATGTCTCAAACATCCAGAGAGCTCGTTATCTTAACATCCAGGTGCAGAGAGTTCCAGATTGTTGCGATATCAAGGTTAGAAAGGTTTTTGTCCTTGGTGTTTGAGGGCCTTAAACTGACACTTCAGAGACATTTTATAACCTAATTCATCCGGTTCAGTGCTCAGAACTTCAAGGACATTTTAAATAAAAAAAACCTTTTTAGACGTTTGAATTTCATTTACATACTCGTATTTGTGCCTGAGTAGAATATTTCCACTGAAACTGCTCAAAAACAGAGCAGCAGAAACCTAACCAGTCTGTTTAGGTTCTTGTTTGTGTTCCTCCAACATATTTTTATCTCCATCTGCATTCTTATCAGCCTTAAAATATGTCTGACCTGGCAAAACCATTAACCTGCTCTTTCTTGTATTGGGCTTTACTGGCAGCTTTAAAATCAATATTTACTCATGAACAAACAGTTTATAGTGTTCAAAGATTATTTCTTTTCCTTTTAACAATTCTTTTTGACTTTGAAAGAACAAACCACTTTATTTCACAGCAAAAGTTAGTCAAACAGGGTTAAGTTTGGTTACGTTTCCGTCTTTAATTTCAGTCCGGAGTAAATGTAGTTACACGGAATAATCATTCGACAGCAACAGAGAGTCACATTGAGACACTTTTATCATTTCTGCTGCCTTGTAAACTTTGGCTTTCGGCTGTTTTTGAGCTGAATATAGCTGCAGTAATGTTTTCACCAGGTCCCCAGCTCATGAAGAAAACACTTCAGGAGACTTTCTATCTCTTCAAAGGATTCAATGAAATCTAAAATAGTTTCAGGCCCGGGGATTAATGAACCATGTTCTTTCTAGAAATACTCTTCCTGTGAACTCAGATTTCAAGTTCAACTCTGCACCTCAACTCTGCCTGGTATTTCTGTCTTCCAAAGGTTACAAATAAGGTAATAACACACAAAGCTGACCAATTTCTTTGAAAAGGGTTATATAATTTATACGTTAACATGAAATCACCAGATTGTTCAGAACAAGAGGATTGCTGTCTAACAACACCCAAGAATGTAAATATAATAAATCTTTAATAGCAGCACAGGTGGAGCTTGTTTTGCCCTCGTATCAGACCTGAACCTTAAACCCGTTCCTCTGCATACTCTGATAACTTTAACAGGAAAGTATTTAACAGCAGCAGCTCCTGTATTCAAGTAAACATCTTCATAAGAGGGCTGGACGGTGTCACAGAGTGTACAGCAGGCCAGCATGCAGCTTTAGTCCAAACTAACAATGATGTGACCATCATGTGCTGTGTGTTATTTTGGGATGACAGGGATAGTCATGTTCTGGCAGTGGGGGTGTCAGAGAATTTATAAATAAAGTCTGGAAAGAGAATCTCTGGATGCAGCAACAATTAACCAATTTAAGAGTGTTTCTTAACAACCAATACAGTGTGTTGTCTCTGGAGCATACATGGCCCCTCTGCTAACACAATCTTCTGTCCTTCCTGCTCAGTTCTCACGAAGTTTACAAAGCAAAAGGTATGTAAAATTTATTGCTGTATTAAAGTAAAACATCAACTGAAACTAAAGTATAATCTCTTCTTGACTCTCCTTCTTGAAGTACCTTATCATCCGCTTGAGAACGGAAGCTGTCAATCAATGGGGAAGTGCCGTGAAAACCTTTTTTGAACATCTTAAAACTGATGGAAAAGAAATTAGTCCAAAAAAGAAGAGTTCAACTCAATGCAGCCTAATAATCTCTTCATATCACCACTGCATACAGATGCGAGAAAAATTTCTGCAAGTTGATTTCATTTCTTAAAGTTTGACCACAACCCCATTGAAATGAATGGAGAGAATGAGTTTTTGATCTATCTTTGATCTCGGCCAGTCACCAGGTGGAGCAGTTTTTTTTGTAGAAGCCTTACTTAAAGCTGAGCAAGATGAAATCCATTTTGTGTTTGCACAATTCTTGAAAGTAATTATAGTTTTCATCACTCAGCACTTAAGTACAGAAGGCTTCCCCCCCTGACATATAACACATAACAAATTAACACGCATATGTTTTAAGTGTGCTCTGCCACTTATTCTCATAAATAGAATTAAATGAAAAATTGTTTCAATATGTCCTTTTTTAAAAATTTCTAAATGCATGTCCTTTAGAAGCCTGTGTTCTGTTGCAAAGCTAAAATTAACATGAAATTTAGATTTAAAAAAAACAAGCAAACAAACAAATAAATAAATAAATAAATAAATAAATAATAATAATAATAATAATAATAATAATAATAATAATAATAACAATATAATAATAATTACATAAACTATCTGCATTTTCATTTAGGATTGTTTAACTGGAGAGGATGATTATGGTATCAATTTGAATCTGTTTGATTCCACTTTTTTCCCCCAAGAAACATAGTACATAATACATAACATGCATTTTTCATGTTATTATTATTATTATTATTAATAATAATAATTCTGTCATTATTGAAATTATTGTTATTCCTCTTTTATTAACTAATTCATCCATTCAATTAGTAAGTCAGTTAGTTAGTGCGGTATGTAGGTAGGTCGCTAGGTAACTAGGTAGGTAGGCTGATAGTTAGTTAGTGAACATCATTTTAATCATGATCATATTTATTATTATAATTATTACTACTACTACTACAGCAACTACTATTACTTCTACTATTATTCTTACTACTACTATTATAACTACTATCCTTTCATTTTAAAATCTGAATTAGCTACCCAGAGTCAAACCAACACTTCCAGGGAATCTAGAAGTAGGAAAAATAAAGTGTGGTAACTGTGCTTGTGGGATTTATGCGTCAACTCATAAATATCCAGAATGTTGTACTGTGTTGAAGTAACCTGACGAGTGTTTGAGATTTACATTGTGCACCTGAACGCCCCACAGCATGCACTCGGAGCCAGCCCATGTTTCTCGCCCTGTGATTGGACAACGGACTGTCAGTTCTGTGGTGTGTGTGTCAGAGTGAGCCAATCACCGTAAGCTTTATTGGCCCGTGCACCGGTTCGCCGGTCCGTTCGCAGCTGGGAGAAGGAGAAGTGAGGAGGGCAGCAGCAGCATCGGAGGAGCGGAGCGGAGCGGAGGAGCGGTGCTATGGAGCTCAGGGACAATGTCGAGACGGGAGAGACTGAGAACCAGAGGGAGCTGTTCTACATGTCCATCCCCGAGGAGGCCCCGCTGAAGAGGGAGCAGGAGAAGCTGTCAGGGGTGGTGAAAAACGTCCACAGAAAACTGCGCAGGAAATACAGAGAGGGTAAGAAGCAGGCCCCTCTGGGTCTCTGTGGCCCTGCAGCCTCACAGGGCCCCTCAAGGTTTCCGTGGCCCTGTGGACCAACAGAAAACTGAATTATAGCTTCAAATCTCCTCATTAACCGCTGTGTTCGCTTCAATCTGCCTGAAACGGTTTTATCAGGGAGCTAACGTTAGCCTCCAGAGCTAACTAACGGTTAACTGCTGCTGAACGAGGCCTTTAAATCTGCTCCAACAACAACAACAACACTCACTTCTACTGTTACAGCTGTTTATTATCAATTAGAATTAACTCAGTCTAACAGCAGAGAGCTGAGCCTGTAATACATGACTCATAACAGATAGCAGCTCAATTTATCTGTAGATGCAGTTGTGCCCAAAAGTTTACACCCCCCAGCAGAATTTCTGATTTTTTGGCCTTTTCTCAGAAAATATGAATGATAACACAAAATAATTTCTATCACTCATGGTTAAAGGTTGGGTGAAGACATTTATTTTAAAAAAATGTTTACTCTTGGTAAATCATAATGACAACAGAAACTTCAAAAATGACAATGTTAAGAAGTTTACACAACTCTGGTGGTTTTGTCCTGATAAATGCACAAAAGTGAACACAAATGTGTTTGAATGTCTACTAAAGGTAACCATCCTCACCTGTGATCTATTTACTTGTAATCAGTGTGTGTGTATAAAAATTGAACTGGGTCATTTTTTAAGTTTCTGTTGTCATTATGATTTATTAACAAACACAGTTGTTTGTTAATAAATTACTTCACCCAACCTCTAACCATGAGTGACAGAAAGGTTTTTGTGTCATCATTCATATTTTCTGAGAAAAGGCCAAAAAATCAGACAATTCTACTGTAGGGGGAGTAAACTTCTAGGCACAACTGTAAATGTCTCTCTGTCGCTCTGAAGTGATAACTCAACAAACAGCCGCTGTAACTTTTACAACCACACTAAGTTTATGTGCTGTTTATCTGAGATGTTGCATCAGACATTGTCCTTATAAGATCCCCTAATAGAGATAAGAGAGATTTAATGGATGGTTTGTTTACAGGCATGAGGCTGAGGAGAAGGTGGTTCTGAATTATCTTGCATGAGGAAACTAGATGTTAAAGTGAAAACTGGCACAAAGAGGAAGAAATTCAGCACAGTCTGGTTCAGATTAGAGCCCGACTGATATGGGATTTTTGGGGCCGATACTGACACTGGGGGCAAAAGAAAGCCGATATCCGATGTATCAGCTGTTATCCCATATATCTACTGATATATGAAATAAGAACATATGCACCGGATATATACTGTACATGAACACAAATTGTTATAATACCCAAAATCATATTTTGGGTATGACATAGCGATGTTAAAATGCCACATTATAGTCTTTTATTAGAAAAGGGTGGACATGTGTATCAACAGGAGCATCCTCTGTCTAATTTGCAAAAAAGCATCTTACACAGCATTAGAACATATTATAGTCTTACATCAGGCAATGGTGGACGTGTGAATTAACAGTAGCATTTGTCATTAGCAGAGTGCAGCAGATCTTTACATCTTGGATTATTTTAAAATCTCTACTTGTCAAAGTCTGTAAACATCTCGGTAAGTTAAGACTCAGTGTTGGTGGCTTGTATTTGAAACGTAATCTTCGTCTTTGCTCCTTTAGGCTCTATTATCCAATTTTATCCACGCAGCACCTTTCATACAGGTAAACATGCAGCTCAAAGCGCTTATAAATAATAAAAATTAATTAAATATTAAAGATTACAACAAGAAAAAAGATCAGAGCCATAAAATACTGTGAAATCCATTGAAATTCATAGTGATTCAATTGTATGGATAAGAGAAGAAGGCAAAACAAAGATAAAATCAGTTCAAGTTTAATTACCTGTTTAAATCTTGAACCATAGTTTTTGAAGTGGTTCTCCAGCTACTTTGGCTCCAACTAATAGATTTTTATTGCATCTCTCTTAGTAATTTTTTAAGACTTTGATTTTTGAGAAAGACTTTTATTAAAAGTGCTCTACAAATTAAGTCATTATTAGCATGATATAGTGATAACTGATGAAAGAGGCAGTGAAGGATTGAAGAGCATTTTGGTCGTGTGATGAAACAAAAATGTGGAGTTCGGTAAGTTTGGCATTAAAGTTATGACTGACATAGGGAATGAAAATGAAGTATACTTCTTTTAAGAATTCAACAGATAAATTCATGAGACACACCAGCAGTAATGAGTGTCTGTTAAAATGTATCATTCATTTCTGCATATTGCATAACCTTGGGATATGAATAATGTGCATATGGGCATCATGGTGATGATACTGAAACAACATATTGCGCAGCCCTGTCATATACTGAGTCTTTCTCCTGCTTATAAATTATGACAATAAAATCAAAACAACCTCAAAGTATGAGCGGATAATACTGAAACACTGAGGCTGAGATTTTTAATGCTAAGAGATTTTTAATCCTAAAAAAATTCACTTGGAAGTCTTTGTATGTAAGATAAAAAACAGCTGATTTCAAAAAGAGCTGACAGATGAGTCATATCAGGTTTTATTATCTGCCTCTCTCTCTCTGTTATGAGTCGATATGATGCAAACTGGGAAGTTTGGAAAACAATTTTTTTGCAATACCAAGCCATGAGCTGACATCTGAATTCCGGTAAGAGCGCCCGAAGAAGGAGAAACTGACATTTTGCTCTTGCAAAACTTTATTTCAGCCCAGAGTAAATGGATTGTAGCTGGAGTAAAGTTCCAGGCTGAAACTCTGTGGATTAAAGATCTATGAAATGCTCACACTTGAAGAGACGCTTTTCAGGGAACAGTTAAGTCCTACTGGAAAAAAAGGAAGTTCAAAGTGTTACAACTATAACACCTTTGTACACTTTCTGCTTCCTCTCTCAATGCTATCAACAGAAAACAGAAGACTCTGGATCAGATATAAACAGAGAGTTTTATTTTTCTGTTTATCTTGAGCTCCAGAGAGTGAAACATGCCTTATTCTGATGTTGAACATTAAAATGATGTTGGATTCAGTGACATTTAGATTATCTGGTTGTTTTTCGAGTGTGGAGCAGCACAGAAAAGTCATCATGCAAACAGACCTCATGATTGGTTAATAAGTAAAGCATGATCTGGTAGGCTTGGCATTGAATCACAGCGGTCATGCTGCTGTTTACCACCACTCCTGCTCCTTGTTGTGCTTTCATTTCTGTAAAATCTGATAAAGACTTTTTCCCCGTGGTCATGGGATTTCTCCCTCAGCTGCACATTCTGCTCCGGCCGTAAACTCCTCAGTCACTACAAAGATGTGGTGCTAAGGGGAGTTTTATGTGCTGATTAATATTGTAGAGAAGCAGTTTGTCGTCTGTGCCAGCAGAGATGGGTGAACACGCAGCAGCTAAAGTGGACTGAGTGGTTTTAATGAAGTGTTTTTGGTCCAAAGTTGAGAAGTAAGTGTTCTTCGTTTATCCCTGTCTTTGTTGCTTCTCGTCCTGATTATGATTTATTCTCCTCAGTGGGGGATTTTGACAAGATCTGGCGAGAGCACTGCGAGGACGAGCAGACGCTGAGTGAGTACGCTCTCGCCATGAAGAATCTAGCGGACAACCACTGGACCAAAAACTGCGAGGGAGAAGGACGCATTGAATGGTGTCGCAGGTAAGATCTTAATCCGATTCTAATACAGAAAAAAAGAAGCATGAAATGATCAGAATCAGAAATACTGCCATCAAATTCAGACATTACATTTTCCCTTCTACACAGTAAAGTAAGAATACCAGAGTGGTAAGAGGAATTAACAATAAATAAGAAATGAATAATAGATACTAAATAAAATACGTAAGAAGCAGGATAGTTGGAATAACATCTGTAGGAAACACACTAATGTCAGGTGATTCCTGCCAAATGAAAATCCTGATGCACCCAATGCTTGATGTTGAATTCACTGAAGGATTTTTCTTCCTTCTTTTGTTCCTCAGTGTTTGTCAGGAGTATTTCTTGGACGGCGGGATGAAAAGAATGTTAGAAAAGGACGAGAAAAGTGCTGCGCTGGCTGTCGGTCTGACTGCAGCATCTGTAAGTGCCCAACCGCACACCACCATCCCCAGGTAAGCTTGAAGCTCCTTTAATCCATTCTCCAGATTCTTCATGCAGACAACACATGCACAAAAGACATTGAAAACTTAACCTCACAAAAAAAAGGCCAACATTGTCGATGGATTTCTGCACTCAGCACTCATCTTGCAAAAGCTTTAGTTGATCGGTTTCAACACATTCAGCATGTTTCCATCACTGCAATCTTTTAATTCATACTTTATTTAGTCCAGTTTATCTTGTTGAGTACTTTGACAGGTACAATGGTGGTACAATACAGGTAACGCCACTAAATTCAGTATCTCTGCTCCTTTGGCCTATCAACAACACATCACAGTCGTTCAGCCAGTTTTTGGTAATTCTCCTCTTTTAATGCTCTGCTTGGATCCTGCACTCTGTGAACTGACAGTACATTATTTTCCCTTTTACTTTATTATTCCTGCAGAAAGTATTTCACTGACTCTTTCATGAATTGTTTTCTGTGTTTGTTGAAGAAGAGGTGAAGCTTTGTCTCTGTGTAAAAGCCCCTCCTGGATTCCAGTTTTGCACTTCTGCTTGGTAGTTTTAAATTAAGCTCTTGGCACTGACATTTCTTCCTCTTTGTGTTTCAGTTCGATCTCTCAACTGGGAAAAATGCGCCTTCTAGATGTGGGAAGTTGCTTCAACCCTTTCCTGAAGTTTGACGAGTTCCTCACAGTCGGTATTGACATAGTGCCTGCAGTGGAGGTACGAATGCTTTTCTTATTTTACAAGTTTTAGATTTTAAATGCAGAAAGACAGGGGAGTTTTCCTGTTTGCTAACTCACGCTGGCATCACAGAGCAAATGCAGAAAGGATTCACGCTGGGGTTAGTGCTGTGGTCGGACTGTCTGTGTGAACTCATTCAGCAGAAAGAGGAACAAAGAGAAGCGTGCATTCTGCAGCTGCACAAAGACAAACTTGTTACGTGCAAAGAAAACCCAGTTTGACCACATGAAAGTGCTGACTGTGCATCTTTTTCTGTCCTCAGAGTGTGTACAAGTGTGACTTCCTGAACCTGCAGCTCCAGCAGCCGCTGCAGCTGGCCGGAGACGCGGTTGAAGCGTTCCTCCGCCAGCTCCACAACCCCATCGACGCTCTGCCCGCCCAGCTGTTCCACGTGGTCGTCTTCTCCCTGCTCCTCTCCTACTTCCCCTCTCCGTACCAGCGCTGGATCTGCTGCAAGAAGGCGCATGAGCTGCTGGAGTTGCACGGCCTGCTGCTCATTATCACTCCAGACTCTTCCCACCAGAACCGCCACGCGCTCATGATGCGCAGCTGGCGTGTCGCTGTCGAGTCGCTGGGCTTCAAGCGCTACAAGTACGTCAAGTACTCCCACATGCATCTCATCGCTTTCCGTAAAGTGTGCGTGGCCACCAGCAGCGATCTGGTGTCACGCAACTACCCTGAGATGCTCTACATCCCTCAGGACTTCCACTCCAACGAGGAGGAGGAGTGCGCCGACGTACCCGTGCAGGCGCGCTCCGAGTTTGAGGACGACCAGCTGGCGTGGAGCTTCACAGAGCTCCCAGACACGCCGTACGATTCAGATTCTGGGGAGAGCCAGAGCAGCTCGGTGCCTGGCTTCCATGAGCTGGAAGACCCCATCCTGCTGCAGAGCTAGAGGAAACCAGCGCCCCCTATCTGCCCCTTCCTCCTCCTCCTCCTCCTTCCCTTCAATTGCTGCGCTGCCAAATTTAACCTGCTGCATTTTCTCCCCCCTCTCCTCAAACTAATGCAGTTTGCACAGTGTGAAAGAGCAAAGTTTACAGATTATTTTCTCAAATCCACACACACACACACACACACACACACACAAGCACACACACTCTCTCGCACACACACACACACACACTTACTAAGATGGATATATTTTGATAAATATCTAGGTTTTTTAAAAGTTGGAAAGCAAATGCCCTGAAGATATCCAAACTCCCTTCTCCTTGATTTCAATCTCATCTTCCAATCAGCACTCAGCATCAAAGCCAGCTTGTCTACATTCTGAACTCTGTTTGAATAAGCTAGTGTGACGGCAGGCAGGCAGGCGGACAGGCGGCGAGAGACAAACACCACCCGGCGTGGGGTGACGGCGTCTGTTTGCACTGGAGAGACTGGACTGGTACGCTTGCTTCTGTCACGCCTGTGCAACTCGATTCCCTGAAACTTCTCGATGTGCAGATTGAAACATTGGTGTTGTCCAGTGTTGAGTGTGGCTGTGCCATTTTTCACTTGGCATCACCCGAATGATTTGTGTATCTTTTACAAGAAAGTGGTATTTGTAGCATTTTAAACATTTTCAGACGCATACAGTAGGTTTGGTAGGTTGGTAGGTAGGTTAGGAGTATTACTAGTTTACTAATGTGAAGCTGTAACTGTGTTCATGTGTAACAAGGTACGAGTGTTTCTGAGTAGGTATTACACTTCTCTTTATCTCTCTTTTTCTCTCTCTGCGCTAATATTAACACTGAAGATACATTTTTGTTCTCAGGCAGAAAAATAGTACAACACTGCAAGCCAGTGACCCACATCCAGTTCAACCTCTGACACGTTTTGTAACTTGGAAACATATCTAAGCTCCCCACAGCGAGAAAAACCCACCTGGACTGAAGAGATTTGCACTAATCGACCCTTTTCTTGTCAGACTGAGCCTCTGAGGAGGTGAGAACCGAGGTTTTAGCAATAGAAGCAACCTGGAGGTTTTAGCTGAAGACACTACCTGGTGAATTGTAAGCGTGTGTGTTCCTGCTTCTTTGAGCGGGATGAGTGTGTGCTGTGGTCGGGTTTGTCCGTGTGAATGAAGGATTGAATTGTTGACATGTTTTGTGTCTGTGGCACTTTATAATTGATCCCAAAGGGTGCCACAAAATGTAATTATTTTCCTACGATGAGAGTCGGAGCCCATAAAATGAAACCAGAATATAAGGTGCCTTCTTTGTTCTTATTTGCTGTTTGTTGTGAGCAGACTTTCACCTCCCTGGAGGAACAAAAACACCTTTTAGCAGAAAAATATCAAGCTTCTTTAGCCAAACAATCGACCCACTTCTCTGTCATTTTAACAGCAACATTTCCAGTTGTGATGTTGCGCAGTGTTGTTGCCATCTCCATCATATCATCTCCCAGTTGACCTTTCTCTTTGCTGATTGCTCCAGGATAAAAAAAGAAACCACACATATTCAGACTTTGAAGCGGCGTGTTTTGTGATTTAATGGTGCATTTGTCTTCCAGTGTTTCTTTTGACCCATTTGCATGAAGTGGTTCATCATCTTCATCATCGACATTTCCAACCACGCTGAACAACGTGTGCTTCTAGTATGGTTGTATTTCTCTTTTATAAATGAATGTACATGTAAGGTGTCTGTGTGTGTGTGTTTGTTGTATTGTTACCTCTTCAACAATCAAAGTATTACCGTACGGCTTTGGACGTGATGAAGGGGCTGGTGTGCTTCAGACGGTGGATCGAGTCATTGATTGACAGGTCTTTGTTGTCAACATCAGCAGCTGCAGAAAATATGAATAAATCTGGATTTTCACAATCAGGAGAGACCCTTTCTTTTTCAGCAGAACAACTGAACATTGAACATGTAAAGCAATTAAAGAGTCACAGATGCATGGAATAAATAATACATTTCAGTAGTTCAATTCTATAAGGGTAATTACTCATACAGACTCAGTACAGCATCTCATAAATTTAACATAAAACCTACAAAAGAAGATTTGAAATGTTGGCTATCTGAAGAGTATGTTAATTTATATTCACTCATGTTTCATTTAGTCAGCTTTTGGTTCTTTTGGCACTGCAGGCAGAGGCCAAATCCAGCAGAAAGAAGCATTAATGGCGCTGAAGTTACCTGGGATGTCTGATATCCTTCAGTCTTATGCAACCAATAAACTAATTTGATTGTAAACTTTATTGAAACAATATAACAAAATGTGAAAGAAAATGTAATCAGTTTTCTTTTACAACACTACATTTTGACAGAACTGAACCTCATATTCACACTGCCTTCTTGAGCATTTTTCAAAGTAAGTAAGCAGAAATAACATGTCTTATTATCTTGACTTTTCATCTCAAAATTTTAACTCTCTGTCATAATTATCACTTGTTACATCACATTTTCAATTTTCTCATTGTCATGACTTTTATCAAAAATTTTTGCATTTCTTTTTTACATTTTTTAATAAATGACTTAATTTTTTTGTAATTTGGACTCCATCTGATAATCATGACTTTTATTCAACAATTTTAACTTTATATATATAACTATTACTATTATTATTATTATTGAATATTATACCATAGAAATAGTGATACAGATTGAGATTTTAAAATCTTAAGAAAATCGTCCCAAAACCAAACCATTCCAGTATTATAACCAGAGTCTATGATAATCTATCATTTTTACGTTATGTTTATACCTCGCTTTTACGTTTCCCCTGCTTCATTTGTCCTTCCGCGCTTGCCGTAGTCAGAGGGAGCGTCATGGCGCCGGTCATAGGACTACAAACTTTTGCCTACAAACTTTTTAAACTGTTATAACTTTTCCAAACAGAGTCCTATCTTTGATATTCGAACTGAGGATGATAATATGAGAAGAGGAGACTCAGAAACATCGATGTTGAGGATGTGAGCGGTTATTTTCTGCCGCCTGTGGCCGCTAACGGCTAATGGTCACCAACGGCCTGACTTTGTTTCGTTTTCTCTGGGTTTTAAATGTCGAACGGCTCAGTTTTAAGACTCTAAACTTTCTCATTTTTGTCTTCGAGTTCTGTCAAAATGTGTCGTTTCCTGCGGTACTGTGTGAGCCACTGCCTGCACGCAGCGCTGACCCGGTTGGAGGAGGTGAACGGGGACGTGAGTGTGTGGAGCTCCGTCAGGTGGCTCGGTTACCTGTCCAGCCTCAACCTGTTGGTGGCGCTGTGTTTGGGTCTCTACACTCGATGGGAGCAGACAGCAGAGTCCATCCTCCTCATCGTGTTAATCCTGGCTCTGGTTGTCTTTGGAGTAGCCAGTGTGGTGTATTATTACTTCAACATGGAGCGGGTCAGTCTCAGCCTGCTCCACCTGTGGTTCGGCTTCCTGCTCGGGCTGCAATGTTTCCAGAACAGCGCCACCCTGCGGAGTGACCTGAAAGAGCAGGCTGCTAACTCCTTACTGCTGGTCAGTGTGGCTCTGAGGACTCTGTGGGCCCTCCTGGACCGGCTCTTTGGATGCACACGGTACCGTCCCGCCTTCCTGACCTCTGCGGAGCGGCTGGAGCTGGCAGGCTTCGCCATCGCCAGCACGGTTCTGCTCATCCAAAAGTCGTTCAGCGTCATGGTTCTGGTGGTGGCCCTTGGTTTGGTGATGGTGGCCCTCAGGATGAAGGCTCTCCTGGCTCTTCCCAACCTAGTGTGCTTCGCTGTGGTGACAGGCGTGCTGTTCTTCAGGTCTCTAGGGATCAGCACCAACCCTTACGCTCTGTCCTGCTTCTTCAGCCAGCTCCTCTGTGACCCTCTACTGGACGTTTACTTCAGTGGTCTGTCCGTCACCGAGCGCTGGCAGCCTTTCCTGGTGTGGCGAGGCTTCCTTCGCCGCCTGTCTCTCCTTCCCGTTCTGATCCTGGAGGGGGCTTTCATTGCCCTCGCCGGCCGTAAGCTGTCAGACCTGGACCAGTGGTACCTGATGATCCCGGGCTTTGTGGTGTACGGGCTCCTCTGGTTGATCTGTCACACGGTGTTTGTGATCACAGTGTGGGGCTTTCACAGCAAACTCAGCGACTGCCAGAGGCTCTGCTTGTTCCAGGGGTCAGGGGTCAACGGGCTGGACAAAGTGATGGCGTCTAAAGGAATGAGACACTTCTGCCTCATCTCTGAGCGCCTGGTGCTGCTCTCGCTGTGGTCCACCGTGGCTGTGGCTGTTCTCTGCTGGCAGGTGGGACGGCTCACACCTTAACCTTCAAATAAAGACACATATTGGTGACTGTATTACAAGATACTTCATTTCATTGCACAGCAGCCAAATTACATTTCTGTGTCATCCTGTCTAAGAAACATAAAATAGACAGTGACACATAACACGGGGAGGGCAGGGGTGCACATGTGCGGTGCCCCATTTCATTAGATGAGAAAAAGGAGAAACAAGAGGGAGGAAGAGGGGGAAAAAAAAGCAAATCCTAAAAATACTCAGAGATACTCAAAGATGACAAAGTAGCTTCATGACCCATAGTTTAATTTTAAAAAATATTACATGATTAACTTATATTAATGATAGAACTATTAGTTTTGACTTTTTACCCCCAAAATTGGCATTTTCACATAATTTTGATTATAGAATCAAATCAGAATTATTACTTATCTTAGCCTCTTGAGTTTCTCAAACAATTGACCTATTCTTACAACTTTTACTTTTTATCTCAAAACTTAAACACTCCCAAAATTTTCACATTTTTTTATCCCAAAATTAAACCTTTTTTACTCCCCAAATTGACTTTTTTTCCTCACAATTTTGATTTAAATTTCTCAAAACTTGACTTTATTTTCTTACAATTTTTCCTTTTCATTAAAATACTTGACTTATTATCCTGTGATTTATACTTTTACTTAAAAAAACAATTATCTATTTCAAAATCTGGACTTTTTATCTCAAAATTGTGCCCTTTTATCTTAAAAATCTTGACCCATCGCATAATTTTGACTTTTGACCTATCTCATAAGTCTACCATTTTATCCCAAAAATTGTTTTGTTTTTTTCTACCAAATTTGATTTCACAATCTCAAAATTTTTCCTCTATTATCTTACCATTTTGACCATTCACCTCAAAACTTTGACTGTTTGTCTTAGAATTTCAACACAATATAAGCCAAAACCAATGTTAACAAAGCCATGTTTTGATTTTATTTTTTAAACTGGTGGAAATGGGCCTCCATAAAAATGCCTTATAGTATGCTTACCAAAATATGAAAATATATGTTTCTCTAGAGCAAGATAATGCCCCAAAGCTTAGTTGGAATTTATTTCAGATTGTGAGGCATTTAAATATTTTAGTCCACGCAAAGGTGCCACCTTTACAGACAGTACACGGTGCCTTTCACTTTTCACGTACTTCGACAAAAGAGGGGTGCCGCTGTACACTAACAGTTTGTCTGTAAAAGTGCATTTCCACTTGGGCATTTTCTGATGTTCCTGAATGTTCTCCGCAGGCCTCCAGCAGCCTCTTCGTCAGCCTGTTTCTCCTCATCCTGCCTCTGGAGTCTCTGTTCCACGGTCTCTTCCACGAGCTCGGCAACAGCCTGGGAGGAACCTGTGTGGGCTACGCTGTGGTCATCCCGACTAACTACTGCAGGTAGAGTGTGACGTGTTCGTGCTCATTAAGCAGAAACTCGAGAACTGAGTCTCCTGTGCTGAACGTGTGTTTCCTCTGTGTCTCAGCCCTGACGGTCAGCCCATGCTGCTGCCTCCTGACCAGGTGAACGAGCTGAACAGACGCACCACGGGCATGCTCAACAACATGCAGCGCTTCTTCGGCCATCACCTCATCGAGACGTTCGGCTGTGACTACTCCACCAGCGGGATGACTCTGGAGGCTCTGCAGACCAAGATCAAATCCTTCCTGGAGCTGCGCACGCCTGACGGGCCGCGACACGACACCTACATCATCTTCTACAGTGGACACACACACCGCTCAGGGGAGTGGGCGCTGGCAGGTGAGGAGCCGATCACGCATTAGAAAGCTTTAACCATTCAAATTTCAGTCACTAAGTTTGTTTTACAGTTCTTAACCAGAAATGTGTAATAAGAGAAAGATAGCCATCACAAGAACTGGGACGTCCTACCTGTTTGAGGTCATTACATCACATCCTGATGTGTGTTTCCCTGAATGTTCACTCTCCTTTCCATTAGAGGAATCCAGAGTTCAAACATATCAAAAGTTTTGTTTCATAAAATTATTCCAAGTGGTGAAATTCCTCCTGTGAAGTCCGTTCTCATAAATGACAGCAGCTTTGCAGCCTTATAGCATTTTCTCTACAATGTAAATCTGGCAAACCTGGGTGGGTTTGTTTTGCTTAGGGTTATAGCTGCAAGAAAAACGTAACCCCATCACTTTTTGTTGAGTTTTCATCCCAAGACAGCCTGTGATAGCCAACGAGCGCCCCCTGCTTGACTGACCAATAACGCACAGTGATCTAGTGTAATAGCTTTATCAGAGGGTTGAATATTGGCTAACAGTTTTGTCACTCACTCTAACACTGATACCTTATCATTCACACAAAGCCAGCTGGATACATCTACGTCATTGGTAAGACCTATTTATTGCCAGGAGTTTTAACTCAGCCTGGTGTTTGGTCGCCTGAGACTAAAACCTCTTTGACTCCCACAAGGTTTTACCTAGAAAGCTCAAATTTCATCCAGATGTAGATGACAAGTGTAGAAGTGATGTGGTGGGTGTTTTCTGTCTGGCACGAAGCACCTTGAAGTTAATTATTTTCAGAAATAGATTAAAAAAAACAAAGAGAAAAAAATGTCTCAGCTTCATTTAGACTTTAACCACATATAAAACACAATATTTTCTGAAAGTAGAGACTTAAATCTTTCAAATGAGGTGCCACTGGTGAATTTTGACTTTGTGGTTACTCCCTTATAAGCTTTGAAACAGTATGGTGTGTTGGCCAGAGTTAGGTAAGTTCTTCATGAGGGAAGTTCCCCGCTGTCTGAGGATCTTAAACTCTGTCTCTGTGTCCCATCAGGAGGAGATACTCTACGTCTGGATCAGGTCTTGGACTGGTGGAGGGAGAAAAATGGCTCCTCCTCTTCTCGTCTCATCTTCGTGCTCGACTGCGATAACTCCTCTATGTGGGTGAAGGAGGTCAGGCGCGTGGAGGGCATCCACGTCGCCGTGCAGGGAGCGACACTCGCCAAAGTGACTGACGTGGAGCATCAGGACCCCCCACAGCTCGGAGACTTTACCGCTCAGTGGGTGGAGTACAACTGCAACTCAGGCAGCGACATCCAGTGGTCAGGGAGGGGACGAGCGGTCTCTGCTGCGTACGGCGTCTCCAGACACTGGAGTGACTACACGCTGCACCTCCCGACAGGAAGTGATGTTACAAACCACTGGAGCATTTATTTCCCGCGGGTGACCTACCCGGTGGTGCAGTTGGCGCTGTGGTGTGGTGGTCTGAATCTACTGTGGCTTTGTGGCTTCTGCCTACGGTGTCTCAGGAGGGTCAAATTGAACTGGTTTCCCCCGGCTGTGCTGGACACCGGGCAGGGCTTCAAACTGGTCAGATCTTAATCTCGAGGGCTTTTTATGTGAATATATCTCTATTTTCTTAATGTTTGGACCCTGAATTAGGCAGCTATCACACTTTAACCAGCAGCTTTTTAGTTACTGATGATGCTTTTTAAAGGAGTAGTTCCAGTTTTTTACATCCTCTGCAGATGATTCTGTATTTATTTTATATTTTAGCTTTGACGCGTGATGGAAAGAAGTACATTCAGACTGTTTTGCACGGTTGAATAATATTTCCTGTCACACCTGATTCCACAGATAAAACATGTGCCTTTAGGATGAAGTCAGCTTCAACCTTAAACCAAAGTTGCTTCTCAGAGAATCTCAGGTGTGAGTCTAAAATGTTTTATTTGACCTAAAGTGACTCCTCTTTGATGTACTATGCTTCCTCTCCTCCGCTCTGTGCCTGTTTTCAGCCTTTCTCGAGCTTTGAGGGTTTCTTTTAAACAGCTGCTTCAGGGAGTCCTGCACTGACGATTGCACTATGAGCAGACACTTATGAGAACTGTAGTATTTATGAGATAATAAACCCGTCACATGACCAAGTTTATTTCCTCCTTGTTATATATGCAAGATTTTTATATCAGTTTGATGAGTTTGTAGCAAGAAAATCATATGAAAGTTGTGTGAAACTATGCAATAAAGGGGAAGTGGGACTTTGCTGCTTCATGTATGAATTTGATGTCTCTGTGTTTTATTTATGATCTGTTTATATTGCACTGCCTGGACAAAAAAGTCACCACCTGGAATTAATGAAGCAAGAGAAATGTAGTCAGAAAAAAAAAAAATCCTGAATGATCATGATAGGTGATCGCTTAAATGTTTGGACAAATCAAATAAATGAAAAACAACAGTAGAGCTCAGGGGTGTGTGTAAAAACAAAAACAAAAAAAAAGCTTCAGTTTGTTACGGAGCATAAAGATTTGACTGGGGGAATAAAAGAAGGTCATGTGGTCTGGTAAGTCCAGATTCACCCTGTTTCAGAGTGATGGGCGCATCAGGGTAAGAGGAGAGGCAGGTGATGCCATGCACCCATCACACCTAGTGCCTATTGTACAAGCCTGTGGGGGTCAGTGCTATGATCTGGGGTTGCTGCAGTTGCTCAGGTCTTGGTTTAGCAACATTATGTTTTCAAAGAATGAGGTCAGCTGACTACCTGAATATACTGAACAACCAGGTTATTCCATCAATGGATTTTTTTCTTCCATAAAATCAATGTCAGGATTCATGGGGCTTAAATTGTGAAAGAGTGGTTCAGGGAGCATGACACGTCTTGTTCACACATGGATTGACCTCCACAGAGTCCAGACCTTAACCCCATTGAGAATCGGGATGTGCTGCAGAGGGTTTTTTGCAGTGGTCAGACTCTCCCGTTATGTGCATGCTGCAATCAAAGCTAAAGGCAGTCCAATGAAATATTAGAGTGTGTGACCTTTTTTTGGCAGTGCATAAATGAATGTGAGTGCAGAAAGATATTTGTACTTTCTTAACTTATATCTTTATCACCTGGCAAGTCCAGAAAAACGTGTTATTTGAAGATTTCTCATATAGGGACAAAACTGATGTCTGGTTTGCTTGAAAAGTGTTACAAAAATTTTAATGGGGTAAGAAAAATGTATTTGTTAAGTGTCTTGAAATATTGGTAGATTTTTTAAAAATCAATTCAGGAGGTCATTTTTGTCTTTTCATATCTTAAGTGAAAAATAAGCCTTGATTAAAAGTCTTGATTTCTTTCATTGTATATACTGTTAATGGAATTAATTTTTGGGAACCACTTTTATGGATAATTTGAAAGAGGACAACATTTGCAACTCAAAATTTAAGTAGAGGTGACTTCTCATTAGTGTTTGTTGAACGATTGAAACATGAGGACTTTATTCTCCTTCCTATAAGGAGGAAAGAAGAAAATCTGTCTTCATCAGTGTAGCTCTTAAGACCCAAAAACCTACACAGCAACATAAATACAACAGAAAACAGACACATTTCTTTTGGTTTTCCTGTAAATTTTATTGAAAACATTATAAAATTATGTGGTGCAGCAGCATATTTCAGTTCTTATGATCTCTTACATGTTCACATTTACACAAACCGTGTTGAAAATGGCTTTTACAGCAAAGGTGTGAATGAGTGATCAGAAAGCCAGAGTAAATCTACCACCCCCATGTGGCTGCAGGTGGAACTGAACCCTCAAACACACCCAAGGAAAAAGACTCTGTCCTCGATCCTTCCACGACTCATTCATGAGCTGAAAGTGTGTGAAACCCCACGGTCATGTGATGTGCAAAGTCAAGACTCCAGCTGGGTTTAAGTTTTTGGTGATTTCCAACAAAAGCGTCTCCGACCAGTCGAAGGCAGGTACACGGTGAATCCTCAGCACGTGTGATTTCATTAAAGGAGGAAAGGAAACTGCCTGAAAACGCAGCTTTACAGCAGAGAACCACAAGTACAAGCATCTCAGCTAAACACGGAGTGCAGTTTGAGTCTGCAGAATCTGGAGAAGAGTGAAAAATGAGGACATCTTCAGCCTGGAGTTAATCTAGAATCAGTCTTACATTTATGACAAACGTCTGCATGGAGTTTCATGGCATTATATGAGTTAAATCTGAACCAGCATCAACTCTGAAAGGCGAACAGTTGATCATGTATCTTGTCTTGGATTTTGCAACTAGACAGAAGAAACAGCTGGATTTACATTCACAGGAACATTTACTAGAACTACAGACTCTGTAGTCAGAAGGACGTAACGCACAAAAGGATTCTCTGACACCAACAAGACCTGAACAGACAAAGACTGAAGATAACAGGAAGTTTTTAAAGAGGGGTAATTGTGCAGATTTTCAAACATCTACATGTTCATATATTGTAGAAAATCCTGAATCTGTCTGTAAAGTGATCAACACACTCTGTTCAAAAATTAGGGGACATAGCCCCGCCCCCAACTGGCCTCCAGATGGCTGACCAATCAGAGTGAAGGGGGTTTGTGGAGCAGTAGCCTTAAAGGGACATGGCTGATCATGCGCTGCAAAATCCAGTATTCATGTCTTATTTTCAATAAGTCATATCTTTTTAGATTTAATATGAGCAGCATTCACCCAATAAGTCCAGGAAAACATGTTAGTTGATACGCTTAAGGACAAAGATGAAGTAAAAAATCTGCCAATAGGGTGTGAAAAAAAATCAATTGTTGAGTTTATGTGTTAAGACATTCTAATTTCAAGGAACAGGAGCAAACTTTTCCTACCACATTGTAAAGTGTATTTTACTCCTTACAAGTAATTATACTAGGGCTGGGGGATTATTGGGAATGAAATTGTACTTTAAATCACAGTATGGCCTCCTGAAATGTTCTCATTACAGACGGTGCAATTTTTCTTTAACCTCAAATGTGTCAGAATACCAGATGATCATTTTTGCAATAAATGTTTTATGCCCTACACCAGTGTTACTCAACCAAAGAGTCAAATTGTTGAAAACTACCTTCCCATGAGAAAGAATCTAAGTGGTGAAAAGTAGCAAAAACGTCCAGAAGAAGCAATAAAAAGAAGTTTAAGATGGCAAAAATGGGTGAAAATTGGAAGAAATCTTGGAAAATTGCAGAAAGTCGCAAAAATTCTCACAGGCCAATGACACTTCTGTGTAAATTATCACTTTTTTATTGATCCTATGTAATATTCTAATTTTCTGAAACACTAAGTTTGGGGTTTTCACTACCTGCAAGTCATTATCATTAACATTTTAAGAAATAACAGCTTGAAATAATTCATTGGGTCTATGTAATATCTGGGTTTCACTTTCAAGAATGAGTGACAAAAAAAGTAAAAGAAAAAAGTATTTAACCTTTTCATGATATTCTGTTTTTTGGGGGGCAAGTACTCTTATCGTCAATCAGTGTTTTCTTTTGTGATTATTTTTATACAAATATTCTCCTTTTCACTCTCTTGTATGTTTTTCTTATACAAAACAAGAAAAAAAAAAAGGATCAATCTCTTCAATATGGCAATTGATATCAACAATTTGGGGAACCCAAAAATAAATGCAATTAAATTAGTTTTGCAAATTTTCAGCCCTATTTCTGACACAATTGCAGTCTTTCAATAGCTTGCAGTTAGAAACTTTTCTGGACTTTTCAGTTGAATGTGGCTTGTTAAAAGTTAAATTAGACATTTTTTTCTCAAAAGTAAGACAAACACTTGATTAGATTATAGTTTTTGCAGTGGACAGACAGAGGCTGAAAGAAGTGTTTTCTGCAACTGTAAATCATGTAAAGATACCAGAGGGAGAAACCAGAGGGACAGAATAAATACTTGAAAAAACAGCACAATACCGCCTCCAAGAAAAAAAATGGCTGTAACAGTTCAAATACACAAGCCTGAAATAGCAACAATATTTGGTTTACTGAGAAAGAATCTCTGAACCGTTTGCTAACTCTTCTTTGTAACCGACATGAAATCTGTGAACACTGTGATGAAACCTCGTTGAGACAGAGAGACATTCAAGAAGCAGAAAAACCATCGTTCTGACCTGAATGCGTCTGCTTCCACTTTGACACAGAAACAGACTCTGAAAAAGAGGATCCTGATGGCTTTGGGAACTGTGTTGAAATCCAAAGGAGTGTAACTGAGGTTTAGCAGCAGTTTGAAAGCTCAGGTGAGTCTCGGTGGTACGTATGGCTTCAGCAGGAATGGATTTGAAGCTTTGGCTCGGTGCGTGTGCAATAAGAAGCTGCTTCTCTTCCAAAAACCAAAGCACAAAAACCTCGAGCTTCTCATTCAGACACACCAGAACGTTTGATTTAAATAAAAGTATTTGGCATAAAAAGAGTCACATGTCAGATAAACGCTCTGATGTGGCTGAATGAGCTGCGTTTTTTTAAGCGACGTGTCTCAGCCGATAGGTGAGAGCGTCGTGGAGGTGTTCAGGTAAGTGCTGCTCACAAAGAAACAAACTTCAGTACAATCTAAGTGTCCATAATCCATTTCACCTAACATAACATCTACAAAAACACCCAAATTTACCCAGAATATCACAACAATATCAACACTTACATACCGAGAGTAAAGTACATCTTCTTTTTAAGTTTACACGAAAAGTGTCGTTCTTTTAAGAGCAGAGGAGAAGAAGGCTTTGGGCAGCTGAGACCGGATCATCAAACTCCTCCATTAACTCAAAGAAAAGATGATTCTGTCTCCAACAAAGAGATTATTCTAACCAAAGCAAAGAGAAATGTATCCTCATTAAGCTCTCCTTCTCTGAAAGAATCTTATTTACATTTACAAACATTTCCTGACATCGGAAACAAACGTTATCGGTCGAGTCTACCTACGTCTTTCCCTCATTACCCAGCATCCAAAGAAAGGTTTAAATAAATGTTTGTGTCTGATTCTAGAAACGTTCGTAAAAAGAGTATGAGGTAAATCCCTGTAGTAAGACAATAACTGTACACTGCGCTGAATGAACCCTCCCCCTCTCCTCTCCTTTCTGCTGAATGTCGATTGGTTCATATAGGCACAAAAAGTCCACGCAGCACCGTGTTCATGTCCCCGTCCGTCCATCCGTCTCCACGTGTGCTTCTTTCAGTCTCAACCCTCGTCCGTTTCCTCCTTCAGTCGCCGCCGACGGCTGGACGGTCGAGTCGAGCGTCCCCGCGCTCTCAGGATTTCCTCTGCCGCACCGTCTCCGAGCTGCCGTTCAGTTTGCTCCGACCAGACGGCGTCGCTGTGCTGCCGTTGCCCTGCGGACGCTCTCGGTCTGAGGGGACTTCCTGTTTGCGACGGCGGGTTTCTTTGTAGCGGAGTGTGATGTCCCTGTGAGGAGATGGAAACAGTTTTTATTAGTTCATCTGGGTCTTTTTGCTTCACATGTTTCTAAAAAGGGATCCTCTTCTTCTTGTGGTTTCTGTCATTCCTGAGAAAAAACAAAAACTGGAATTTTAATCGTGCAATGAAAAATGAGATGAAATGTGATCAACTATCTAAACCCTGCGATTAATCAAGACTTAAAAGAATCATCTGACTTCCTTCAAAACTGTCAACTGTCAAATCTGCAACAAAAAACTGGAAGTAATACAATCAAAAAGCTTTTCCATGCCCCGCTGTTTCCATAGAACAGTTTAGGAGAGGAAATGTGGATGTCACAGCACACTGGGTTGCATGCCTTTGTGTACAACAAGTTATTTCATCAGGAATGCAGAGAGAATCAACACCATGCACTTTGAAAAAACAGTTTAGGGTTTGGGTAAGCAAGCTGTCTGGCTCAAAAACACATTCTCTTTATTCTTGAAGTTTTGGCAGGATTTTAGCTCCATAACTGTTGGCCTAAAGTCCTGTAAAGATGAAATAAATCAAACCAGTGACGTATGAGGGAATTAAATGTAACTGCACGGCACCATCAGACCAGGAGGGGGCAGTACAAAAGCCTGTTTCACTGTAGATAGATCTGAGTCAACACTAGACGCTCAAGTCATGAGCTGTAACATTTTCTGGGAGATTAGCTACCCAGAAACGAAATCTTGACTCTGGTTCCTGCAGTGGAAAAGCACCTACAGAGTGAATGAGTCAGCACACGCTGGCTGCCGTCTGTGTTCTTTCAAAAAGTGAAGAAACAAGATTCAACAGAGTGAAAAACAGGACAGTGATGTGCGGGAAACTCTCTCTCTCTCATATGTACCTAACTGTGCATGGTCACTACTGCTGATTTATGATGGGGTTAGAAAGAAGGGAAGGAAAGTAAGGATAGGAAAAGATGGATGAGAAGCAAAGCATGCTGCGAGAAACAGGAATAGAGCTTGACAGAACATGAACCAAACAAAATCATAGCTGAGTCTGATCGCTGCAGATGATTATAGAAAAATCACGGTATCAATGAGCCGATTTAACCCTAGCCGTTTTCCCCCCTTCTCACCGGATGAAGAACCTCCACAGGGTCCAGATGAAGATGAGGACGAGTCCCAGAAACCAGCACTGCATGACGAAGAAGGGGATGGGCAGCATGATGGTGTTGGGGTCGTACTTGACCACGATGAGGAACTCCGTCACCGTGATGGCGGCCACCAGCCACGCCTGCTGACCCAGCTTCTTGTGGAACTTCCTGGTTGGGGAAAGAGACAAAATTTTAAGGAAGAGAGAGATTTGGAAAGATTTTCTTATGCAGATTTCTCGTCTGACTGTTTCATGAATCTTTGAAAAGTTGGACATTTGTAGGTTTCTTTGTTTTCTCTCTTCTATCCCAAACCAGCTCCATAAGTTAAAGTCTTCAGACTGAGACTGCTGCATGTCTTTTTTCTGCAGTTTGACCTGTCAAACCTGCATCTCAAAGTCTCCTCTTCGCAGTAACTGAAACTGAGACTGCTTACTACAACCTCTTTGAAGCTGTTGACTCTCAGAAACTTGTCGTCTAATTCTGTTAAGCTTTGACTCTGCCAGATCTCTTCCTGTCAGAGTTTTCAGCCCTAGTTTCTGAGTGTCTTCGGCTGCTGAAGGAAACTCTACTTGCTGTACTCATCTTGATTTTCTTTGACTTCATTTCTCCAGAGGGAAGACCTATTTCTTGAAATGTTCTGGTGCTCTGTCTCTCTTTCATTACCAATTGTCTTTTCTGGCTCATTTTTAGAGGATTACACAACTTTCTGCGCTACATTACTGTTCAATATTAATTACAAGTCTCTCTATGAACCTCCCAACCTCCCACGCCAACTCACGGGTCGTCCATGAAGTCGTAGATTTCCCTCATGGCCACGCCTCCCACGTTGACGAAAAAGACCAGCCGGAGCAGCACCAGGTAGTGTTCAGGAGGCATCCACAACACAAACTTCAAGTAGAAGGTGTTCAGCTCAGCCAGGAGGAACTGGAAACCACATGGGTCAGTTTAGGAGCTCTAACAGACCAGGCTCAGTACACGATACTGTGAGACAACAAAAACACTTCTCACCATGAAGATGATTCCTAAAACAGCGAGCCAGCGGCGAAGGTTTGATGCTGGTTTCCACTCAAACTTCACCCAGCTGTACGGAGTGAACTGGAATGCAATACGCTTTATCTTCCCCCTTTAAGGAGCAGAACAGAGTCCAGTCAGGATAGAAACCAGTACAGGTTTTGAATAAACTATTACAGTTTTAGTGAGACATGTTTGGAGTCGTACTTGTATGTAGGAATGTTCCACAGGCCCTGCCACTGATACGGCTTCATCGACAACCAGGCCAGAGTCTTCATGCCGCAGTAGATCCCCAGACCGTTACACACCAACACATCCATGATCCACTGCAAGAGACATTAGATGTCATTACATTATGTTCATTATGACTAAATCACTCTGTTTCTTATTGGCGGCTTTTACAGTGACAATTTTATCTTTTTTTCTGTTTGCTTACAACCTATTCTGAAGCTTTATTGCCACTTTATGACATCTGATATCGTCTCCTCGTTTCTTTTTTAGCTTCCAGTGTCCTACTACTGTAAATAAAGCTCTTATCAACTAAATCACCATGTAACTACTCTCATAAATACAAGAACAGAATGAGATCGTAAGATACAAACACACTGAAAAGCCATCTGGACTTATCATGGAAGACGCTGCTCCACATGGAATTATTTTCACCGGTTTGAAGATTTAATGTTAAACTTTCACCTGCAGCCAAACTGACTTTGCTCATGTTTGTTGACATACTGAACAGAGAAAACAATAAAGTCTGCTGAGTTTCAGGTCTATATTTGAGGACATCTTTAGTGAATTCACAAAAGGTGTCTTTCTTTGCCTTATTTTCGCTTCTTTACACTAAGGATGTCTTGTTATGTCTAATTACAGCACTCACTTTGGGGTATTTCCTGTGACTAAAACCGAGACAGATCCACAAATTATCAACTCGTACTGTCCCACTTTTTGGTATCCTTCTGTTGGGGTGCTAGACATACCACATGGTGGTGCTGTCCCTATGTAATAGCGAATCACAATAAAAGGAAACACAAAAACTGATCACAATAGTGTGACTGTTGATTAGTAACGCTGTGAATTATTATCTGCATCATAACTCAGCGAACTCTAGCGGTCTCAACTGAGTTTTTTTTCAGCCTCGTCTTTTTTAACTGCTCTGTCGTTTCTCTACCAGCACAAACTGAAAAGGGGGTGACGTTTTTTTCATCACTTGTCCCATTTCCAATATAGCTGCGCCAGCCGTTTAGCTTTAAAACTCTGTTTCAGAAACAGGTGGGTGACATCAGAGACTACGTCCGTTTATTATATAGTCTATGGTTCAGGACTGTGTGGACCACTGCAGTTTTGAGGCAATGCAGAAGTATAAACCAGGACAACCTCATCTTTTACAGCAATCTGCAGGAAGCACCACTGTTTGTCAGCTTTTCCATGTAAAAGTTAAAAATTCAGCTATGTGATGTCTTTCTCTTTAAAATCTGCAGAAAAACTTTCTTTGTGTGGTCAGATTGTACAAACACACCAGGCTACACGTGCCTCTAATTAGGGCTGCTTATTATTAGAGGTTTTAAAGTAACCTGGCCAACAAATTCTGGTATTTATCCAGCATTACTTTACATCAATATCTACAATATGGGAAATCAGAATACACGCTCTCTAAACTGTGAAACAAGTTGATCAACTTTAATATCCAAATACTTATGTGGGTGAGTTCCAATTATCTGAAGATAATAAATCATGGCCTGGAGCTGTCATCCTGACAAATTGCTTCCTTATGTTTGTGTTCTATTCAATCCCAGACAAAGAGCCTTGATGATCTCACTCTTAAAAATAAAGATATAACCTGTGCCGAGGGCACAGCTGTTCCTCAGTGATATTTATACGTACGTGGTCCCACCAGCACTCTGAGAAGTTAGGTAACTGGTGCTCCAGGCTGTATTCCAGGAACTCGAACATGACACTGATTATCATGCACATCCACCAATCGCGGATCATCAGAGTCTGAGGAAGAGGAGAGGGTGAGTAGGAGGAGGAGAGCGGTGGGTGTAGAAGGAGGTCAGAGAGGTAGCACAGAATGAAAATGAACAGAGAGAATACTGTCAGTTTTCAGACAGCAGCAGGCTCAGGGCTCTGATTGTTTTAGAAAATGAGTCCAGCTGCTCGTAGCCTGCAGCCTGTTGTCCTCCCTGGTTACTCAGATATGTGTCATGTGTATCAGGAATTTCTGTCATTTCTCACATTCCAACACAACGTGCAAGAAGCTTCTCTCAAAACACACTGACACTGATTCAGGCTGAACTTAGCAGCTGGTACAATAACAAACGTCATCAGTGAGCATGCACAGGTGTAACATGTCAAACCTACCTTGATGTACCATCCCAGGAAGTGAGCAGGAACAAAACCGTCCATCTTGTCCTGCAGAATGAAAGTAATGTAATGAATTAGTTTCTAATTTTCCCTCAATCCAACTGTTTGTTTATCTGATCGTATGAGTGTTCACACTGATTGTGATAGAGGTGAAAACTACTACAACAACAACAACTATAAAACAAAACTGTCAACTTTCTGGTATGTCAACATGGTAAACTGAAACACAGAAGCTCAGTAAAAGTCAGACTTAAACTGGAGCTGCTTCATTGGATAGCATTAGATCAATAAAGCAAGAGTCCAACAGATAACTAAAAAGACAGAAGAAAAAGGTGCATGAGATACAACCTCGATATCGGCCCAGAGATAAAGCTACCACTCATTTTTTATTGTTCTTATGATTTTTTTGTTTTCATTAACTGTTATCCATAATCACCATAATTTAAAGAAAAATAGAGCTCAAACGTTGAAATGCTGAGCCCTAACCCTAACTCCTTATGAAATCATTAGCTGTGTGGTTTCAATGGGTTTCCATGGTAACAGAACATCTCCATTCATTTGAATGGGCCAAAAAAACCTCAGGAAATGTTGAATTTTTTACAAAGTAAAAGGGTTAGAGATATGAAAAATAACACCACACTTCTCCTGAACATACTGAACATGTTACAATTGAATCAGTGAAAATTTGTGAAAGTATGTAGAAGTAAGGAGCCCAAAAAACCCACGAAAGAATAATTGGAATGTTGATCTTTTCCATTTATGGCAATAGGTATTCTTTGGGGGTGTCCTGATTTGAGATTGATATTGGATATTGGTCTAAAATCAGCAAAAAGGGAATATCAAATTATATCGGCATGCATCTCAAATCTCTGATATAAGCAGTCCATTCCAGACTCCACTCCAGCATGTAGAGCTCACGTGATCACAACAACAGTGTGTGCTAAAATGCTAACAAAGAAACGAGGAGTGGGAGTCATGTCAGCCTTGTAGCAGTGTTTTTCAGTAAAGTCAGTAAAAGACGTTGCAGCTGAGAGCACAAGTTTTCTGCGGCACAGAACTGGGGAAGTTTAATACATTTAAAATTTGTACAGTCCCTCAAAGCTTATTCAAGCCTTGAAGACCAACAAATAGAGCTAAACGTCACACCATTCATGCTGATACTGTATCGGATCAATATGCAAAATCGATGTCCTATTAGAAGTGAAAAGGTTGTATTGGGACACCCCTAGTATTTTTGATATGTTGCCTTAATTTTACATTTGAAGAGGGGTATTCATATGGGTTATCTGTATTTTAGATGTGTTAGTTTGACCCACTCTGAGCGAATAAAATCAGGTCAACAGTAGAGATGGGCTGTGGGTCAGAGCAGCAGCAGACTCTCCCTCAGGGCTAAAAAGTGTCTAGCTCTACTGATGGACCTCTGCTGCAAAGCGGCATGCAGACACACATTAGCTGTGTCACTTTATGAAAGCAGAAAGGAAGGGAGGATTTCACAGAAAGATCCTGCAGATTCTCAGAAATAAGTAGTCAAAGATAAATCAGTCTAACCCAGATATTGTGGAAGGGATCAGAGGTGTTTCCAGGGTCGTACATGAGGCAGTTTCCTCCATAGTCGCGCTCAGGAAGAGCCACCCCGAGCTTCGGGTCGATGTACTTCATGAACTGTCGGCCATCGTGCACAGTCTAAAACACAGAGTTCAGAAGAAAAGAAACAGTCGACACATTTTCTCTCTAAAAAAAATGATACGACATTTTTAACACAAGTGTTTCAGCCCTTTATGGCCTCAGTATCTTAACAACACCAACCTGGAAGAGGATGAATATCAGGAACAGCTCGTAGACGACAGAAACGCACAGCCAGAATCTCCAGTAAGCTGCACAGAGAAACAGAGGAGTGATGGTGATGGTGAGAGTTCAGATCACAGCTGTACAGGTCAGCGTTTAGGAAATACATAAGGGAGCACCACAAGGTTCAGTGTCAGGCCTGTTGCTGTTTCCCATTTACATCGATCATCTTAGACAGAATATCACAAAGAACTTCTGTGCTGATGATACTGCTATTTATTGCCGCACACCCACCAACACTTTTCCTAATCTTTGGCATGCATCTGATAAGTACAAAATCAGCTCTGTCAACTGCAACTTGTTTTAAACTGAAGTGAAACTAAAACTATCTTCTTTGTATCTACAAGAGCAGTGAAATTAGTTTTGGAAATATTTAGTTGTTTCCTATTTTTTTGTTCATTTGGAGTTTCTCATTGAGGACAGTTTGTCTTTAATTCAATACGTAACCTGAAAGAGTAAAGTTTGTCTCTAATTTCAGTGCAGAAATATCACAAACTGTTTAGTTCTTCTTCTTCTTCGTTATACTTGACATTCCAAAGTAAACTTGACTGCTTGCCTGCTTTGAATACAGTTTTGTATGATTCTGATTGTTTCAGTTCTGCTTCGTTGCGTCAGAGCAGTTCTTGCTCTACATTTTATGACATAATTACTTAAACCACACTAACTGGATCACGCTTTTTCTATTATCGGGGATCTGGTGATGTTTAGTCATGTCTGACTCAGCGGGAGTGAAACAGATGATTTGGCTTCCATTCAGTTTCTATTCCATCACTGAATCTTTATCAAAACTCACACTGAGGGATTAATAGTGAATATGAAAAAGACTTCATGCTCTAATCCTGCAAACAAAATAATAAAAATTAAACTCAGACATCTGTGATAAGTCAAAGTAAACATATGTGTTCACAGTGACACTCCCAGCAGGTGAACCACTGGGAGTTTCAGGCTGTGAACCCAAACTCCCTCCAGGTCTTTTCCCAAGAAACAGATGTAGTGATGCAACATCAACAGGATGCACAACAACTGAACCCACTTAGCTGGCTCTACGGGTCACAGGGTGGGACACAATAATAGAAACACTCGTTTAGACAAACTCCCATGTCTTTGGATTCACTCAGGGAGGGCAGCAAGAAGGGACAAGCAACGCAACAACAATATCAAGTTCTTCACTCCCTTAGCAACCAACAATACTCAGTCAACGTCTTCATGTGACCTCCACACCCGGTTATCTTCCTTCCTCTCTGGAGGAAACGTGTGGGCAACAAAAATGACTTCTCTGCACAACTGACCTGCTTTGAAACTTTAATATAAACATGATGAAAACACAATTACACACAGTTAAAGCTAAACTTAGAGCTCTTATCATGAGCAGGTACAAACACACTTGAAATCTGAATTATCTCCACATATGATGGATGCTTCTTTTAATGTTTTCCATGTCTCATCTAATGGATCTGAAAGGACCTATGACAGGAAAACAGACGACCTACTTTCCAGACTTCTGTCGCCTTTTTAAAATCGACAGATGCATTTCAGACGTCGGATTAGCAGCACTCAGAGGGTCTTAATTTCAATTTAGAGTCAATATGCTCCTCAAATGATGCTGTTAATACACTGTGTGGAAAAAGCTCTCAGGTGCTTTTTTCCTTCCTGTGCACGAAACAATCAATGGATGAACCCGTTAACGTTTCAGTTCTATTGATTCTGGATCCAAGTTTAGGAACTTATCGATTCCTGATTCGGATTCAGTTGCTGATAGGGAATAGAAATGAATGAACCACAAGGGTGTGCTAACCACCTCTTCTCATACCTTTGGGTGCTTTTTCGCAAAAAATCTCAGGAACTCTCACGTTCTCCTCCATGAATTACCTAATGCCTGTTGCCCATTGTTGTCACTGTTTTCACTCTGGCTTTCATTAATGTGGATACAATGCAAATCAGCCCAGTGATATCTTAAGAAAAAAAAAAGTATTTGCACTGCACCACCGGACCAGTAGAGGGCAGTAAGACTCCATGAAGACCACCTTGTATTCATGTGCCATAATATTACGATTACATTGAAGGTCAGGACAGAGAAGAAATAACTTTATGTGGACTGCAGAATGATTAATCCTTTGAGTTTTATGTCACTATTAGCAACAATAACACAGACTAAAAAACACATGACTCAAAATCGTGACAAAATGTGGAATTTTGACTAAAACAGATTTAACAGTCACACTCAACACCTTAGCTTTATGACGGTATCGATGCCTGGTAACTGTAAACCAATTTTCGGTACACAAGAGGCAAAAAAATTTTCATTTGTTTAATAACATAATCTCAAAATATTTCAATATAACATATTCATTTCTCAATATATAAACTTTAAAAAAATATACTGAAACAATCTTCAATTCTCTGTGCTGAAACATCGCCTTTGTTTCCTGTTTCACAAATTTCTTCAACATGTAAACCCTTAACTAAAACGAACTACAACTTAATAAATTAGCAACAACTATGCAGTGTTTTTTCTTCATAAAGCACGAATTAAAACTCATCTCTATTTACTCGATGCCCATGTCCAGCATGGAAAATTAACTAGTCTTCCACTCCCTCACAGTCACAAGGATGCATTGAAACATGGTACCGTTTGATATTACATGAATTGGTACTCTGTACTACTGACTTAATCAGTCGGTACCTATAAAAGTACTGAATTCAGTACTCATCCCTAAATAGTATGCTATTTCAGTCGGACAAAGCATACAGCCTTTTATTGTATTAGCAGATATTTCTCTGATGAAGAAGTTTTTTAATACGCCATTTTATATTAACCGTTCCTATACTCAGAGAGGTGTAAAAGGAAAAAAACCGCCATTCTTATAGATTGTCTGTAAACATTTCCCTCGACTAATAAGAGGCCCTACTTTTTCAAAAATGGAAACATTGTTGGAGTCACGAAAACATTGAAAACATTTCCATTGCACTTGAAAAAGGTTATTTTAGGTATAAGTGATGAAAGTGCTTCTCTTACCTGGATGTGGTCGGCTGAAGGGTCCATCTTTGGCTTGAGTTACACCAAAGCAGAGGAACACCAGGATGCTTGCTACAATACCCCTACAGGAAAGAAGAGACAGGGAAGAAAGGGCGGAAGTTAAACTTGTGGAAAGCATCAACACTTTTGTTACCCACAGGAATATTTAAAAGCATCATTGATTCAGTCTCAGAAAATCAAATGGGACAAATAAATAGATAAATAACCGCTCTGTGGTGTATCAATTCCAGATTATTCAGACTCTTTTTTTGTGTCGGCTGAAATCAATAGAAAGCTCTGTAGAAGATGTTTGATGTAAGCGATCTAAAAATAGGCACAAAGATCAGGAAGAGGAGTGTAAAGAGGAGTCTAATGTGTCATAATGAGATTTAACATGAATCTGGAGGCCTGTATTAGCCGCAGAGCCTTGATTATTGACCTCATTCTGATTCTCTCTGTGTTCACTCAGAAACATGAATCTGAACCAGCTGCTCTGCCGTGTTTCCTTAAATCTCCTGTGTGTTGATACCTGAAAACCAAGAAACCAGGCGACAACTTACAAACGAACAGAAGGCTGAGGGCCGGCTCACACAATGAGATTTGAGCTCAGGCTGCCAACAAGTGCAGGAGCACAAGTGTGTGTGTGTGTGTGTGTGTGTGTGTGTGTGTGTGTGACTGATGGTGAGATTCAGAGAGTGTATTCATGCATGAATTAGTGTGTGTGAATGGGTGGTAGTGAAGAATTAGTCGAAAGGATGATGTTTTAAGAGGAGTATGAGGGGATAAGTGTATCCATTAGTGTGTGAACGCATACCAGAGTGAGATTCGTGTGTGTGTGTGTGTGTGTGTGTGTGTGAGGGTGTCCTCTGCTGCCAGGAAGAAGCTCTAGGGTCTTTATCCTGACGAGCCAGACTACGCTGACTTCAGCAAATCCTGTTAAGAACCGTCCCACAATCCCTCACAAACAGCCTCCGATCGTTTGCTCTGCTGCAGGCACACACAGGCACACACAGACACACTCAAACACTCACACTTTATTTATGAAGCTTTCTGGAGCTTTTTACTGCTCTAATTCAACTCCCACATACCCACACACAATTAAAAAAAACACTTTTTTAAGGACAAAAATTTCATTATCAGTTGACTTGGTCTCCGGCGCTGTTCTTCACAGTTAATTCATAAAGACACAAAGAAGAAGATTCAGCCTGAGGGGGGAGCTCTAAAAATCTGGTATCTGAAAAATAAAGATTTAGTGTGAAATGTTACCATCCCACTCTGAAAAGAGGCACCAGAATTTAAAAGCAAGAGCTGAGAGAGAGATCACAAAAATGAAACTCGTCTGTGCTGTAGGAGGAAGAACACCACAACAAATACAACTGAAACCAGTGGATTTGCTTCTGTGCTTCATTTTCCCTGAGCTGAACTTTGCAAAACCTGGACTCAAATATTTCAGATTTTATCCAACTTCAACTTGAGCGTCAAAAGAAAATAATGAACTATCATTTACAAAAAAAAACAAAAAACAACAACAAAGGCTTTGTTCTATCATATGATTTCATAAAACAACCTTGTGTTCCAGGACTAAAGTAACACAAGCGTTTAGATTATATCTTCAATAATGCAATACGTAAATGATATTGTAAACTTGCTTTTGCACACTAAATTAGTTCTTTTTATTGGCAGAAATCAACGCACATCAAAAAAGAAATTTGATCCCAAGTCATGTCAATCATGCTTACACCCTGACAGTGAAACTTTGCTCCGTCATTATGTTTTTAAAGAGCAAGATTTTCTGTGTTTTTCCACATTTGTCCAGGTCATTTCGAGGGCTGTTTGACTTTTCAAGGACACTGCTGGGTAACTGTAACAGCACATTTTCTGTAATTTCAGGCTATGCTTAGATGACGGTGTGTGCGTGTGCATACCTCAAATCAATTGTTTTGCGGAAATTAGTGTGTTTCTTTTTTAAGTGTGTGATTCCAGTAAAGCCAGAAGTGTATCAGACTCGATCACTGAGGTGAAATACACCTGGAAGCGATCGGGATAATCCCACAGCTCCTTTTGCCAGCAGGTGAAACTCTCCCTGCTCTTGTCTTTTTTTCAGGGGCAGATAGATTCAGTGATTTCTTTTTCTTTTCTCAAGATGTGAACAAACCATAAAATCATCATCAATGCTTGATGATTCAATTTCTCTACGGCTACAAATTTTTGCAATAAATAGAGCAATAAACTTATCAGATTCAGAGTGCAAGGCGTCTTTTCCATGACTTTTTTTTTTTGATCATGGATCTGAAAAATGCAAAGGCCTAGAGGTGCAGATTTTCAGACCTGATCATATTCATATGTTGTAGAAATCCCTGAATCTGTCTGAAAAACTGATTAAAACTCTCTGTTCTAAACATAGCACCAGCTCTTAACAAGATCTTCATGAGACTTGCTGAAACAATGAGATCATCCCAGAGACAGGTCTCAAACACCAATGTCTGCCCATAAATCTCCTCCCTGACAGGCCTCTTGAAGGCTGACTAATCAGAGTGAAGGACATTTGTGAAGCAGAGAGCTTTAAAGAGACAGCAGATACAAAGAAGTGTTTCAGACAGAGGCTGGAATACAAATAAAATACCAGAGAGACAAAGAACAGGGATTATTTTAGCTGTATATCATGTTAAGATACTATGAGGGCACCAGAAGGACAGGACAAGGACTAACAAAGCGCAATACCTCCTCTTTAACATGTCAATGGAAAGTTATTCAAAAAGTTTGACCAATTACCCTGATAAACCTGTTTTGGGGCTTTAAGAGGAGGCCTAAAAAAAACAAACATGCACCGACTTATATCAGAAACTTTCTCATGTCTCATGTAATTTAATCTTGTAGGGTGATAAAACTACTTCGGTAGAAATCAGACTAAGAAACACAAAGAAGCTGCCAATTTCTAGTTGTTAAATTTGATTACACATGATGTTATCAGTGGACAAACCGTCCTCAAGATAAGTGCTTCTGAAATAGGAAGATGTCAAATTAGAAACAATGAAATCTAAACCTTCCAGCCTTCAACTAAATATTAATTTTGTCTTTTTTTCTTCATATCTTATACAGAAATCTTTTGTGATCTTCTGTCTTTGACTATTAAGAGGTGAAGCAGAATGAGTTAACGTTCAGGAGAAGGGATTTGATTAAACCTTGACACTCGTGGCCCTGTGTACTAATAAAAACAGTTCCCTGAGTGGATTTAAGGACACAGAGGACGCTGAGGAAGTGACGTCTACAGCCCACTGACCTCTTGGTGTTGTAGGCTGTATCCTGGGGTGTTTCCTCCAACAGTGTGACGTATACCAGAGCACAGGTCAGGATGAACAGCACCGTCACAGTGTGGGCTCGCCTGCACAGAGACAGAGAGATTAGAAACTCCGGAACAAATGCTGCTCGCTGCAATAAATGACTCAGGAAAGCTTTCAAATGTTCATCTGAAGCAGGAAGTGGAGGAGAGATGAAACAGATTTGTGTTTGGAAACTTCAGCAGGAAAAAAAAGTTCTCAACAAACAAACCGTTAAATACACAGGAGATGATTTTATGAGTCACTTCCACATATTCTAAATGAAGCAGCTTTTGTTCCAGTTTGCATGGGAACAACTTTATTACGGTCTGTGAGAAACTTCAGGATAATATCTGAATACTCTGAGTTTAAAGTCCATGACGTTGACCTTACAGGATCATATCAAGCGCACCTTGACCTCTGTGGGTTCATAGTTTAGTGTTTCAGATGCACATCCAGGTTATCTGAGATTTATCTCAACTCAAAGGGCAAAGTTTTATCTTTTCTACTGATAAAAATGATGGTATGCAAACAATGAGCCCCCAAATTTCCACAGAGAGAGAGAGAGAGAGAGAGAGAGAGAGAGAGAGATAACCTCTGCTGTACATTTAGAATCCACAAACTGAACACAGCATAGCAGCGATGCATTCACTGCACCATGGGGGATTTTATCATCCTACTTGTAACCTCCAGTAACCTCAGAGAAAAGAGCAATATGCAAAGAAAGAAATCATTTCACATAGGTACTGGGATTTTTCATCTTATGATTTTTAAATAATTTTTTGTGGTCAAAAACTGATTTATTTTTCCAGATGTAAAAGCTTCATTTTACTCTTCAGAGCAGTTTTTTGAAAAAAGAACATAAACAGCTGGTTCAAATATATTGCTGCTAAATAAATCTTAAAAACTGACTGACGTGATGTGAATTTTCTGGGGAAATGTGACTCCTGATATAGTCAGCAGACATCATCATCATCATTTGTATAAAGTATAAGGTGTTAAACTTCCTCAAAACGTTTTGTTTCTCCTTTTGAGTAAAGGCGTTTCCAACATATTCACATATATTAAACAGTTACTTTTGTAATACGTGGTTGAGACCTTATTCACATAAAAGTATACCTTTTCTGAGTAGAGAAAAAGAAGAAATCAGAACCACATATGTTGATGTATTATCACAGACTGGTCTTAGAAATAGAATTATAATGCCTTTATTGTCATTTTATGGTGCAGATACAATGAAATTGGGGTGCAACTCAATTGCAAACAGAAAAAAAGTAATAAATACAAGACCCTATATAACTATAATATAAGTATTATAAAAATATTTTAAAAATATGTCATGGTGTAGGTAGGATATTGTTTTGCAATCATTTCATTTTTTAAATAATTTAACTCGAGTAGCCATGACTAATCTTGCATGCAAAAAGCAGAGCATGGAACCATCCATGAGAGAAAACCAAAGTTATAACAGAAGAACTTTTGAAATTGGGTCAAACGAAGACAAATGAGGGTTAAAAGGATTCAAAGAAGCTTTAGCTGTTGGATTTCTCCAGCTTGCACTCAGGAGATGAATCTGCTTTTGAATTTGAATAAAATAATGGTTTTATGTTGTTTTAATGTTATTGATATTGACCGAGGTGATTAGTGGGTGGCCCTGGAGCAAACTTCGACCTCAATAGTGAAGTAAATAAACTCCCATAAAGCATGATCGATACATGTGGGGTACAGTTTATGACATCTGACAGGATAAACATCCCACTGCTCTCTTGAGGACAAACTAAAGATGTAAACAGCGACTTGTTTCCCCCTCCTCAGCTCATCAAACTGACAAAACACGGCGGAGTGTTTCCCTGGAGCATGCTCTGTGACATTTCCCTGACAGAGCGTTTCTCCAGAGGGAGGAAAGCCGTCGTAATGAGATGCTTCAGAAAAAAAATAAACTGTTCATGTTTGTTCCCATTAGGGAAATGTGTTCTGTTCTGTGTTTTTAACGGTTCAGGAAAAGCAAACACGGTCAGTGGAACGGGCTGTTTCAGTCTGTAACAACACAAACATCAGTCACAGATAAAAGAACCAACATCTGATAATTTATTTGAACATAATGATGCTTTAAAGAAGGGGTAATAAAGTACAAACACTGGATGTTCAGACTAAATGTGCAAAGGTTTTGAAACTTCTTTAAGGTCTGAACAAGACTAGCTGAAATGATGAAGTTAAAGCATGGGGATCTTCTAACTGGTTCACGACACATTCGAGGGGCAGGGCCTCAAACACCGAGGGATGCCTATTGGACTGTCGATGCAAAGGCTCAGAGATTCTATCCCATATATTTTTTAAAACTTTCTTGGCTCTAGGGCTGATAAACTAAGCTTATTAAAGGGGTGCTATGATTGTTTTCAGCTTTTATACTGCCCCTCTGGTGCCTTTGCATAAGGGCTTCACAATTAATTGCAAATTAGATTGAATCACAACATGGTAGGCTGCAATATTCTAATCGCAGACAGTAAAATATTTCTTTAACCTCAAATGCCAGATACAATTTTTCACAGTAGATTTTTGCTTCGTGGAAAAAACTGCAAAAAGTAGCAATAAAAATAAATTGAAGGTGGCAAAAATTGTCAAAAAGCAGAAAAAATAGGGAGAAATTGGGAGACAATTTGGAAATGGCCAGACCTTTCTGTTTAAAATGCCCCTTTTTTATCTGTGTTATTTTCTAATTTTCTAGGACATTAGAAAAACATCCCCTTTAGTACAGTAGTTCATATCAACAACACATTTCGTGGGGAAGCTAAAAGTAATGGCAAAATGAGTTGCGAGTGGGACAGGGGAAAAATAATCAGCCCAACTTTACAATATCTGTCGCTATAATCATCACTATTTTTCTATCAAAGGTGTTTTGGACAACCCTTATTTCTGCCTCTGTCTGAACCCCTACTTTTTAGCTACTGTCTCTTTAAGTCCCCCTGCTCCAAAAACCCTCTTCCCACTGATTGGAGAGCCCTCTGAAAGCCTGTTGGGGGCAGATTGTGGGCACCTCTCATCTTTTAAGCAAGTCTTGTGCTATTTTTAGAACATGTAGAGTTTTAAAAATCTGCACACTTTTAATATGAACACCCAGCACTATTAATTTTATCCATGTTTACAATGTGAGAGAGAATAATACCCCCACTTTAAAATATTATATCTATATTGTGTCATCAACAGATGCAGCCAAACTCTATAAATGACTGTCAAAGTTGCCTTTACTAAAATAAACTGAGTTATTTTGTAATGAGACGTTGCTGGCATATGTCAGGTCTCAGAGCGGCTCCTCCACCTGCAGCCCTTTGGCCCACACACAGTGAGTCACCAAGACGGTAAGCCAGGTGTCATTAGCATGTCGCCCATGCTTATCCAACCTGTTTGGCAGGAGACACGAGGGAGGGCTCAGCTTCTCCCTCACCTGACAACCACACGCCACAGCAGGGGAGAGGAGCGATGCAGCGGAAATACCTTCTATCAGCTGCACTGGCAATAAAACATGCTACTGAATTTAAGATCCAGCTCCTGAAGAAATCAACGCTTCTTATTGGCTGAAATACATAAGATGATAACTCAGAGCATATCTTATTTTGAGGATGTCGGTCGAGTTCAGATTAAAACTGGTCCTCCAATTAAAAGAGAAGTGACTTCATGGAAATCAGCAGGTTTAGTTTGACCTCATCAGGCTCCAGTTTCCATGATGTCAGGTTGTTACACGTCACACGGTCTTCCTCTCCTTGTGACGCTTAGATAACATCAAATCCAGTTATGAACTGGGTCTTCCTTTAAGTGGTGTCACCACCCCAACTGAAGAGTTCTTAAATCAAAAACACGATAAAAATAAAACTTTTTCCAGGATATTTTTAGAGGTCTGAAATCACTGTCAGAAGGAGCAGAAATGTGTGGGCAGCAGAGCTATTTAGGGAGAAACCAAACGCAGCGTGCCAGCACAAATGTTTGCTTCATCAGGCTGAAGACTAGATAAGGTTCCTCCAAGCTTCCTACTCAGAGGAGAAACATGTTTTCAGCTCTTTACAGGTGCAATGGAGCAGCCTCCATCCAAACATACGGATCTTTGATTTGACAAGTTTCTGTACTGACTAGTGACAAACCTGGTCAAATACTCAAAGCTCGACCTGCATCACACTGGCACGATAAAATCACAATCAATTATTTTTCCTGTTGAGCAAATATCTTACACTGCATGGTTATGGAAATAGAATTAAACTTTTTTTGTATAAAAGCCAATAATTCCAAAATCTTCAAGATTTTTTTTAAGTCTCACTTAAATCTAAACATTTGGTGAAAACAGTAATTTTCTGAGACCAGAGCAAAATTTATCAGGCACTTCTTTCATCTAATTCTGGAATGAATATCTGACTTTTTAAGGACTTTGAGATTGAAGACTGACTGCTAGCAGAATATTCAGTTCTAAGAAAAAGAAAAGTCAAAAGTCATTTGTGAGATCAAATCCTGACTTTTAAGTGAAAGTTTGAATTCTAGCTTTTTCAGAGAGAATCTGAGATTCAAGTTTGAATGCTGAGAACTTGGACTTCGTTCCCCCAGGATTCAGATGAAAATGGAGTTATGAGGTTAGAATCATAACTTTAACCTTTTCTCATGACTCTGCTTTTTTTGAACAGTCTGTTTGCGTTGAGATTTGCGCCACTAGACACTGAATTTTAATTTTAAAAATGAATTTCAAGGGCATGATCTGAAATTAAATTTAGTGTTTTGAAACTGAATTTATTTGCCTTGAAATTGTAATAAACCTTATGAAAATACAGCTCTCTATATTCTTTATTTTGAAAATATAAAATTCAATTTCAGACTGCAAAATTCAGATTCAGTTTAACAATTCAGTTTCAATTCAGAGTGGCACGGCCGGCACATTATCCACGCCCATGAGGAATCATTTCAATTAATGGCGGGGTATTAGAGGGCTGTCTGTCAAGATTTATCATGAGCCAAAAAGTAACCAAAGTTAGAGCCATGTCCTGTATGATCTCCACTGTGCTGACTCTGATAAGACGGCATCTTGTAAACAGAAGCTTCATAGTGACACGTGTTCTGGCAATCGTGCCAAAGTCTTGTTTATGTTGTAGTAGTGTGACTGTCGGCGGCACTGTCCTGCAGGGGGTGAATCATGCTTGAGTCTAGCATGGTTTAAATGGCCAGTGTGACCGCATCTTAAGGCCCCACATAATCACAAAAGTGTGTGCTTGAGTGCTAACAAAGCAAGAAGTAGAAGTGATGTGAAGTATTTTTTGTTTAAGTCCAAAAAAGATGTAAGAGCTGACAGCAAAACTTGTCATGCACAAATTTCCTGTGGTGGCACAGAACTGGAGAAGTTTAATACATTTAAGCTTTAGTTATTCCCCCAAGACTTAATCAAGCCTCAAAGACCTACAAAATGGAGCTGAACATCACACCATTTTAGAGATGAGCCGATACACTTTTTTTACATTCCGATCCGATATTTTAAAATTAAATTGTGCCGATACCCGATCCATACCGATACAGTAGGCAACATAGTAAAACACAAAACAAACAAAAAATTCTCAATTTCAAGCCATGTATTAAATAGCGTTGCAACAACCTGAATGCAATATGTAATGACATGGTATGTTGTAGGACTGCATGCAACTTGAACATACATGGCAGACAATGAACTTTAGACTTTGGCACCTAACGGAGTGGCAGGATAGGTCTGAGAATGTTGTGCAGATGTGAGGAATGAGGTAACATACACACAACTCTTCTACTGCAGAAGTTTTTCACGCTTTCTGAAAGAAGCCTCGATCCTCTGCTGTGTGTGTTGATGTTTAGCCTGGAGTTGTATCAGCTCCCCGTGTTCTATCGCGTGCTTACTTTTTAGATGCTTGATCAAATTGGTGGTGTTGTACGTCAAAACGTTCTTTCCACCCCTCGGAACAATTGCTTCACACACATTGCACTTTGCGTGGCTACTTTTTGGCGTCTCAACTGAAAAGAAATTCCACACTTGAGATGACATGCTGCGCCGATCCTGCGGCTCACAACCAAAACACCCCTCCTCCCTCTGTTCTGCCAGCGTGCTTGCACGGCGCTGTATATGTGCGTCACCACGTTAAGACTACGCCTCCTGCACATGCGGCGTGTGAGTGAAGGAACGCTGCAGGCTGCAACCATAGACTGTAGCACAGGCCGCCATTTGTTTAATATCGGATTGGATTTAATGCCTCATGCTCTGATACTTGCCGATTGCCGACTTGTAAATTAAATCAGATCGGCACCCGATATCGATCTAGTATCGGTATCGGCCCAACACTACACCATTTGTGCCAATATTGTATCCGATCAATATTGATATAATACTGAAGGCTGCAGTATCAGTACTGTATCGGGAGTGAAAAGGTTGTATTTGGAAGGACACCCCTGGTTTTCATACACTGAAGAACAAAACAAGCTTAAATCAGCCTTTCTTACCCTGCACATGCTATGCTTGTTTTACTTGTTTGAATGTGACTGCCTTTCAGTTATCTTGTCAGTTTAGACTAAAACAAATTAAACAGTAGATCTCTTTCTGAAAGCAGTAATAAGTCAGCAGGTCGAACCCAAGGTAAACAGACCATTCATCATTGTGAAGGCTGAGGGAGTGTCCTTCAATCACTGTGAATAACTTATTGTTCTTCATCTTTCCCCACATAGAAAAACTTTTGTTTGGTTTGTATTACATTTAGTTGATGGCATTATTTTTTATTACATGTGGTGACATCATAGCTCATCATGATGAAAACGCAGTAATAAAGAAGAGTTGAGACAAAACTGAGTGCACTTCTGTCTTGTCAAGTTTTGATGCATCATTCTACTTTACATCTTCTGGAGCAGCTGCACACTCCTGCTGGTCTTGTCATGTGTGCTAAAAACAGGGATCAAACTTTCCTGTTGTGACATTTTTGTGCTCATCTGCTATAAAATAAGCTGCACTTGTAACATTTAGTTTGTACTTATTGATATAAATGTGTTATATAAGAAACCTCGCCTCATGCACCAGCAGTAGGATGCTTTCCCACCACTCACCTCATAAACAAAGGTATCTCAGCAGCATATTACTTCCTGTTAATGCCCTGAGTATAACAATAGCAGGAAACCTGGATGCTAAGATCCCAGCCCTGTAATGAGAGCCTCTTATTAAAGCTCCTCTCTGGGATGACTCCTGCTCCTCTGCTGTCAAAGATATTGGACAGCTTAGCAAATTCTTCCTGCATTCTTCTTTTTCTCACACATACAGCAGAAAGCAGAGGCACATATATGCAAGTTTAAATACTCCTGCAGCGACAGGTCGAGGGGTCAATGCAGTAAAGAATGTCACTTTTCCACACTTTCCTCATGCCAGGAGTGAACGCATGCATTTTGCACATGTCAGCACGCCCAGGGATACATGTGTGTCAGTGTGAAAATGCATAACTCACACTTTACTGCAGAGACTGAGTTTCTACCTTGACCTTAAGTGTGCCATGTAACTCTCTCCCCAAGGTGCATGCAGGGATATGTCCATTTGCTTGTAAACAACACAACAGGACACTTCACATGAGCTTTTAAAGCAGAGACTTTCATGAGGAGAAATCTGAGATATGTCACAACATGTTGTTGTTCTGAATGGAGGTCACAAGGGTCTGTCTTTCAGATCACCTTGAAGCTTTAACACACCCTGGTGAGAGTGAAACACATGTTTCTGCAGCATTTTTACACACACACAGAAATCACAGGCTGCAGCACTCACTCACTCACACACACACACTGTGGCTGTAGATTGACATTGACTCACCAGAAGAAGGTGTTGGTCCCGTCGTCATAGACCTCGCATTCGGTGTTTTTCCGGTGCAGACTCTCTCTGGAGGTCTGCTTCATCACACCAGCCCTGCTCTGGGAGCTCGGATCCGGACTGCCGGACTCCACGGAGCCGTTCTTGACCTGCTCGGCTGTGGCGCACTTGCCGGCGCCGCTGATCGCTGCCACGCTGCTCTTCTTGGACTCGGACTTGGTCATGGCTTTAGCGACAATCCGCCCCCTCCCTCCTTCTTCTTCTCCTCTAACCCTGATCCTGATCCAGAAGGTTTATCCCTCGGCTCTGCTCCCGTCTACTGTCATCCGCGTCGGCCCCACCCAGGCGACTGTCGGCATCCTGGGGTGGTCGGAGGAAACAGGCGTTCAGAGTTTTATTCAAGGAAAGAAGCAGAACCTGAAAAGCTCGTCCTGACTCCTGAACACCCCCCAGCAGGGCTTAGCACACCGCACACCGGCACGTGCATCAGCACACATGTCAGAGAGAGATTCTCCTCTGCAAACTCACACTCATCACCAGGGGCGCACCCACACTTTTTACCCGGGGGGCCCAATTTTAGAGGGGGGCTTTTGATGCACAACCACTAACACGTTCCCCCTTACAAAAAAGCTTATAACATGCAGATAATACACTTCCGCTCACAAGGATGTCAAAACTGTGAAAGCTTCAGACCCCAAACACAGGATTCACCCCCCTAAAATCACATTAAAGGTGCTTTTCAACTTCAGTAATTAGGGTCTAAATTTAGTTCTAGGGGAAATGATCTTCCCCTCTCAAGACCAGATTTCTGCCTCTCAGACCAATGAAGCTTCAGTCTTTAAAACTTTAATCAATTAGCCACATTAAAGGACACTTCCCACGCCATCTATTGGTGATATCACAACTTTACACCCATTTCAGTAAGACAAAAAGTGTAGCTATAAACAATAACACTTAAAACTAAAAACTAGTAGCTAACTAATAACACTAAAATCAGAACCTCCTATAACAAAGACAGAAATGCACACTAGACAAATGCTCGTGTCTTAAGAAGTTAAATCACCCTCACTTTGAGGGTCTGGGCATTCAAACTGAATGTTTCTGATTAGTTCTTTTCCAAAGTGTAAAATTCATTAGAGTTGTTACCTGTCACAGTCTCAAGATGGACAGACAGTGCTTTTAGTGCCGATACTACAGAAACGTTAAAAAGCGCCATATCAAAACGGTCCATGTCCTTGTTAATGGTTTTTTCACTGCAGGAACTTTTTGAGGGGCTACGTGCTTTTCAACCCCAGGAATTAGGGTCCAAATATAGTTCCCAGGTCATTAATCTACCCCTTGAAACAGCCTGGTAGTTTTGTAAGGTAAGTTATTACATTTCGGGTGTTATGACATGTTTTTTTTATTACACATTGGGTCATTGTGCAGTTGAAGTTGAGTCATATTTCCTATTTGCCACGAACCTGCCTTCTTATTGATTTTGCCTTATTTTAACAATAAAAACATTATTTTGTATATTTGTATCTTTATTCACTTATTTGTGTAATGTATTTTTATATACATACAATTCACTCAAATCATACTAAGCTGGAAATAATTTGGCGGCCTGGTTGCAGGACCTTCACGGCCCACCAGGGGGCAGCGGCCTACAGATTGGGAACATAGGCTGTATAATGAGTGGAAGTTACGACGTTCGGCTCAAACTGAAGCCTCCAGCAGATGCCCCGACCCCTGGTGTCTGGCTGCAGTATAGGTCATAAGCCCCGCCTCCCCATGTATTCCAGATATGAGCAGGGAAAACTTTAAAAAATTACGATACCTCGTAGAAACGTTTCTCTCATCTTTACGCTAAGGTAGTATGACGATGTTATCTGGCTGCATGGTGTTCAGGTGTTTTTTTTTCTGAGAAGTTAGTTTCTCATTAGTTATTGGTCGTTAAAAACCGCGATTAAAAGTTTCGTTTTACGATAGTTGACAGCTGCCGTTCGTGAGTAGTTTTTACCGGGGAGATAAGAAACTTCGGGAAAGAGAGCCAAAAGGAGACTAAACCTTCTGAAGAAGAAGAAATAAATATTTTTATTTCTCTTTTTTACTTGGCTCCACCGGAAATTCTCTACTGCGCAGACTCTGGCTGCACAATGGCGGCTAGAGAAACGGGGTTTTTTGGCTTCAAAAATGTAGAACGGTGACAGGCGGAAGCACGCTGTCCATTCTATATACAGTCATTGATTGGGAATCACTGGTCTAGATATTAATGAAAATTGTACTCAGTACTCAACTATAATTTTGAAAGTAACTAAGTAGATAACATGGCATAATGATTACTTAGGTACAAGTAATCTACTCATTAAAGTACAAGTACCCCAAAAAAACGACTTAATTACAGTAATCTGAGTATTTGTAAATGATTATTTCCACCCCTGACTTTTAGTAAACTAGGTGGTTTGGAAAGCAGTTATGGTGATGGCACATGAGCATCATTCTTTCCAAAAGAAAGCACCAATCAGAATCAAGGATTTTGAGTGGCAGCTGAATTAGCCAATCAGAATCCAGGAAGGGGTCCTGGACACCCCCTCTGGATCCGCTCCTGTTTACAGTCAATATAAAACCCCATAGAGCTTCACTGTTACTGTAGAAATGATCTGTTTCTGACGCAACACCTGGTTCTGTGTTAATTATAAAGCTCCCAGGCGGTTAAAGAATAACAGCTTCTAAAACAAGCAGTCAAACCTCCAGTTAGACAACTCGGCTTATAACGCGTTACCTATTTGTAGCTGGTTATTCTCTATTTGACCCGCTAACAGGGCTAACACTGCTCACAGAGGCTTTACGCTGCTTCACATTCATCATTTACACTTCAGCTCACAGGTTATAAGTGATGATGTTACAGTAAATATAAGGCAGCTTTACTCACCAGTTAATTTAAAGCATAAACCTGATGTAACTGAGTGAAGTCCGCCTGAGTTCACGGCATGCTAACGATTCACTAACACAAAACAAACGCTCAGAGCCGATCTGATGTTAAAGAGGCAGAAATAAAAATAACTGAGCGGTAAAATGAGTCACATTCAGCCTGGAGGCTACATCTACAGCTCAACAAGAAGACAAACAGCTCTAAAGACAGACTGAGAGGAGGTAACACTCCAACATCACATGGGGACAGAAGCTGAGACAGAGCAGTGAAGCTAACAGAGACAGATAAAGCACATCCGGTCTGAGCCCTTCAAAATAAAACACAACTTTACCTCAAGCTTTCCAAGATTTCATTTGCATAAACACTGCCTGGCCTAATAAAGAAAAGCCGCCACCTGGATTTAACTAAGCAAATAGGTGTTAGCCATCTGCAATAATTGGAAAAACTGCATGGTAGATTATCGTTCAGCTGGTAACAACTTATAACAAAGCTGGTGCTGGGAGTATCTTCTCATTTCCTCAACAATCAGTTAAAGACACATTCAGTGGTAGTGGAAATAAAAAATCTGTTTAAGAATGGTCAAATCATTTGCTCACGTCAAGCAAAGAAAGCATCTAAGAAAACTACAGAAACAACTAAAAATGGGTTAAGCACTGTCCAACAACATGCACAAATAATAACAAGTGCAGTAATTACCTATAATTATGGTAGTGCTCTCTGCAATATCCATAATTTTTTATTCAATTATGTCAGTACTTGTGCAATATTCCATACCTTTTTCATCATGTATATATCACACTTTTTCAGTAAACTGTACATGCTTAATAGTCTATTCTATACTTTATTTTATTTCACTTTATATTATAGTTTATGCTTAGATTTCAATTTTTGGGAAAGACACTTGTGCTTATACTTGTACTTTCTTATATGGAAGTAACTGCATACTAAAAAAGCAATTTCCCCTGAGGGATCAATGAAGTATTCTGATTCTTATTCTGAATATATCATTAAAAGCTGGGAGGATGGTGGGAAAACTACGGCCTTGGGCACATCAAGGGATTTTTTTACTGAACAGCCTGAAGAAATCCACTGATCAGTAAGGCTAGTAAAGGCTTCATGAGATTGCACTTTGGAGAAATTAAAGAAGGTCATGTGGTTTGATGAGTCCAGATTTACCCTGTTCCAGAGTGATGGGCGCATCAGGGTAAGAAGAGAGGCAGGGGAAGTGATGCAGCCATCATGCTGAGTGCCTACTGTACAAGCCTGTGGGGGCAGCGCTGTGATCTGGGGTTGCTGTAGTTTCCTTTTCCTGTTTATATTTGTAGCATATTCACATTCTCACTTGATATTTTCTTGTTAAATCATCCTGTTCTCATCCACCAAAACGAGAATGATGCTGAAATCCTGCAAAATTATACTTCTGGACTTAATGTTTTCTTTTCTTTTTTTTAATTTTAATTTTTTTTCACATTTTTCCTGCAATTTACCATATGTTTATTTCACCTTTTAAGAATATTTTCCAAAACACAACAGATAAAAATAATGCATTTTATTCTGAAATCTCAAGTGTGATAACAGAAATGGTTGATCTCTTGATTGAGCTTCGTTTATCTGACCTCTCCGCGGGTTTAGCTGAGGTCGTATTTTTCCGTTTTCCGTGTTTTAATTATAACTGTTTATCAATCAATTTTAAAATATGTAACAAACAAATATGAGCTCATACGTTAGGATGTGGTTTTGAGTTTAAGTATAGACACAATTTTTGGAATAAAATATTTTATCTGAGTAAGTTTTTATCGTCACTTCCGCCCGGCGTCCGCCCAGAATGTAAAGTAAATCGTCCAGAAATAATTAATAATTTAAAAAATTAAAAAAATATTATTTTGAACCTTAAACTAAAATACTCTAACCAGATGAATTTAATTTCTTGACACAAAATCATTAAGTTATGTTTTTTAGTGTCTGACAAAATGACAAAATTTTGTAAATTTCACCCAAGCTTTTCAGTTTCATTGCAGAATTTAAATTTTAAAAAGAATTTCAAAAAACATTTACTGTTTATCTACGTGAGTTCACCCCTGCCAACGGACCAAAAGTCAAATTTAGCGCACTCTAGCGGTGAAGGTGAAACTTGCAGCTCACTGATTACTCTCACCTGCCACTGTTCACGTGATGAAACCACGGTGTGTCCAATCTGTGCTCCTGTAGCAACAACGTGGAGTGAAAGGATGGACCAGTTTAACGGTAAATATACATTTTTAACACATTTTGATGCGATAATATCATAAAGTAAACTCTTTACTACTTTCATTTGACCCCATGAATCTCATAATTAAAACAAAGATGCAGGAAGATGAGATTCCTTTCAATCAGCAGTTTCCTCTCACCACTTTTTCCAATGACTTGACTCAAGCTAAAGTATTTTTCTGTCTGTGAGATGCAGTGACAGCTGAGTTTCTCTGCAGCTGACAACAACACGAGGCACTTTATCTCTAACTCTAGAGATGAAACAGAAAATGAGACTTTGGGGTATTTGATTCACTAGATAATTCAACATAAGTGCATACCTTTAAAGAGTTCTAATCCACATTGTAACTTATTTTTCAAATTAGGTTTCAGGCTCAAAGATCATAACCCTTGGTCCACAGTTCTCTTCTTTATCAGCAGGGGGCAGTGTGGTTTGTGTGACCATCAGGTTATTACATTTCTTGTTATTTATTTTATTTTATTTTATTTTATTTATTTATTTATTTTTTGGAGCTAATACGTATAAATGTTCATCATACAGGAACTGTCATCCCAATAATGCTTTGCGGACCAATCACAGGCCTTGCAATCTGCGTCAATTTTAACGCAAAGTTACATTTGGGAGGTAGTGTGCCTCAGGCTGCGCAGAGCCTGCAAACACTTCCTTCCAAATATAACTAGAAAAAGGACCATTTTAATATTATTAAACCAATCAAAGAGACCACACTGCCCTCTAGTCTTTTGGAACAGTATTACAGAGTACACAGACACAATTTAGTTATTGAATTTTGAAGATTTCAAAATTCTTAGTGCCCCTTTATTAGGATCATTACGCCTCTCATGTCTTCTAAAATAAGCTGCAATTTTGCAATCCAATTTAGACTGAATGATTTGCAAAAATGATCTAATTGCAATTATTTATCCCTTTGCTGCTTTTGCGTGTTTTAGGTTCCCCATCTTGTGTGTTGATGATATTAATTGCTGAATTGGAGGGGATGAAATTTTTTTTATTATTCTCATTTTGAATAAGAAAATCATACATGAGGGAGAAAAGTAGGGTTTTTGTGAAAAGAAATACACAAAGAAACTCCATCTATGTTTATGCGTACATCTAAAAAAATTACAATATCATGAAAAAGTCAAAGTCAAATATTTTGGACAGTGAAACCCAGATATTGTACAGACTCATTGTACATGGAGTAAATTTTTTCAAGCCTTTATTTCTTGAAATATTGACGATTATGGCTTACGGACAATGAGAACTCAAATCCAGACCAATAGAGAGGGATATTTTAAAGTGGTCTGCAACTTTTTACCACTGATATTGTTGCGCTTTTTAAATTATTTTTCAACAATTTGGCTCTTTGGTTGAATGGGTTAAGTTCAGGGTTGCAGAGCATAAAACATTGACTGCAATTTTTTTACCTGGTATTTTGACACATTTTAGGCTAAAGAAATATTGCACTGTCTGCTATTAGAATATTTCATTAGACTATAATGTGATTTAATCTGATTTGCAGCCCTGATCTTCTTGCATATTTGTTCATGACCACTTGACTCTGAATTGTTTGTTGTTGCTTCATAGCTCGAGGGCACAGTTTGTCTGCAGGCTGTTTGTGATCGTCTGTGGGTCATAAAGTGCAGACAGAGCAGAGAAGTTTTGTTGTTGTGAGGGTGAATGAATGGCAGAAGATTCATCTAATCCTCACTTTATAACGTTTAACTGCATGGGAAGTAAAACACTTTGCATTCAGAGCCAACACTTCGGTGAAGCCACTCCTTTGGAAACCTCTTTTGATATTTTATGCAAGCTGCTGTTTTCTGAGGCTGTAAAAACAAAGACTCAGATTGAAAGTTTTATCTTCAAAGCAGCGACCTGGAGCGGTAATTTTTTCAGACTTTCATTGCACTTTGGCTTCTGCTCCTGCAGAAATATTGCACAATCATTCCTGAAGCTTTTACCTGCATATTCGACTCTCAGACCTGCATGTTTCTGAAGGACTTTGTGCAGACAGGCCGTCTTAATTCAGGGGATGTTTTCTCTTTCTAACACTATTAGCAGCTTTGTTTTTATCTAAAATTGTAGAATGTTGTTCCTCTTCGACATTTTTCTGGCTTAAAAACAGGAACCTGGGGGTGAAATTTAGTGCGTGAACACATTGATATGACTTTAAAGCTTCTTGAAACTTTACTCCCTCATCAAAGATGTGATTTTACAAATGCATCAGACTATGCTTCTTCTACTTTGAGGAAGAAAATAACCATAGTGGATAAAAGCAGCTGTCATCAACACTTAAAATAAACCCACAGAGCCTGAATGTGTCATCATTATGACATCAGGATGAAAGCATGGTTTATTAAAAATCAAAGCAGACTCAGAAATCACTGCAGGACTTTAGTCAAACTGATTTCCGACCTGTCAGAGCTGTCAGAGCGCTTTTAACTACATGCAGTGAAACTGTTTGATGTAAATTAACAGATTTAAATGCATTCCTGTTTGTTTTATATGACGGACTGAGCACTTTTCTGCTCATTTTCATGTCAGATTTTGAGATAAAGACACCTGCTCTTGTACTTACGAGCTCTCAAGGATTTTTTTTTTGTTGTCAACAGATTCTCCTTGTTCATCGGGGAGGATCGTTAAGAAGGAAACAGCAGCAAACGTTCAGGAAATCCCTCCAGCCGGGTGTGTCACCAGCTTCGTAAAGGCCACCTGCAGAGATACACTTTTATAGCTGTCACATAAGGTGTGGGAGCAAATGTTCGTTTATCCTCCAAAGGGCCCCCCCACGGTGAGGTGAGGCCTGCAGCAGCTTGAGGACATCAAAAAGACCTGTTCAGGTGAGGAGGGGGGACTTAAATGAGCAACAGTACTTCCTAACCTCAGAGGATGAGGAAAAAAATGCAGATTAACCATCAGTTATGTCACTGCAAGTGTCTGTGTTTAGTAGATTTTCAGCTTCATGTTCTCACTGAGTGACACATTCTGACTAGTTAAAAAAAAAATAAAGAGGATGAGGTTGAAATTTGAAAGTGATGCAATGCACAGCTTCACCAACAGATGACACTAAAGACCCAAAGATGCAGAAGGTGAGGTCCTTGCTGCAGCTTCATTAAACCTTAACTTTAAAACCAAGTATTGAGACAGAAAAATATTTGTCATCCAGGGGGAAATAAAGCTTCAAATCTGTACAAAGAGAACAAAAAAGCAGATTCAGAAAAACACTAAGAAGAAAATGATACAAACAGTATCCCATCTTCTATTATCAACGGTTGGAAGATTTTTATTTTACGCATACAAACAGTTCCTTTATTCCTTTGTAGGGATACGGTTGTTTTTAACAGCTCATTTTTGCTGTAAAATCTTGTAAGAAACCTTTGATGATGACAGTTTCATGTTTTTGCTGAATGTGCAAGTTTTCACACATGCAGTACCAGTTCATTCCACTTCATGGCGCTGTTCGCCTTCTCTCTGCTCCAAGGCGTGTCTGTGCGCTCAGCTGAGTGTTTGGGTGTAGGAAGGGCAGATCGGAGCAGAAATATAGACTAAGGGTGATGAATTATGGAGTAAAGGTTTTCAAATACTTAAGATAAAGGAAAAAGCTCTTCTTATTCTTTGAAACTGTGTTTAAAAGCCTCAACCAATGAGAGCTGCGGAGTTTCTTTTCTTCGAATAAATCAGGACCCCTGTTTTATTTCAGGATCAGCTCTCTTGCAAGTGCTCTTTATTCCTCGATAAAACAGTTAAAATCTGCTTTTTCTGACACTGTGTCGTTTTGCGCTCATGCGCGTAAAACCACACAGCTCAGTCTGCGTAAAATCCACTCTGAGTGCTGAGTCTTCACTTCAGGGCGAAGAGGAGGGGGGAGAAAATGTGAGGATCATGAAGAGACCAGACACCCTGTGAGCTGCTTCTTTCAGTGTATTAAGGGAAAAAATGTACATGACTTAAAGAAATGTGCAACATGCAGCTTGAGTTTTCTTCTGATCATCCTCCATCAGAAAACAACTCTGCGTCTGATAATGGAAGTACACGCAGCGCTGCTTATGTAAGCGCCCTGATCGAGCAGCAGCAGCTCGAACACTGACATCTGGGAAACTTCACTCTCTGCTCTCTGCTGTCTGAGTAGGTAGCTTTAAAGCGCTGCGCTTTGCTCGGCGCACAGCCAAATGTGCATCAGGGGCCGATGGGAAATCAGGGTGGGGGCTGTGTGCACTTCTTGGAGGGGGTTGGACGACTTGGTTCATCCAATGAGAGCGCAGCTCGAGAGGTTGTAGCTCTAAGTGCGGAGTGGTAGGGAGGTTAAATACTTCAGATCTCACTACGAAGGTACATTTAAACAAATCAGTGACGAGAGGAGACGTAGAGAGGAGCTGGAGACGCATAACCCAGGCACAACATCACCTGACTTTTATCTCGGATCAATTCTGTGTTTATCTTCTGGAGAAACAAACCTGGAGATGTCTAACGTCCAGCTATCGAGCAGCGCGCTGGAGAGGCTGGTGGCCCGCAGGACCTTCCCTCTCCACAGGCGCACCGGCGTCTGCAGAAACCTCTTCGGACCCGTGGACCACGACGAGCTGAACCGGGAGATGAAAAGCAAACTGAGGGAGATTTCCGAGCGGGACCAGCAGAGGTGGAACTTTAATTTCGAAACCAACACCCCGCTGGAAGGGGACTACAAATGGGAGGAGGTGACCGTGGATAAGACCCCCGTGTTTTATCAGGACTCTGTACAGAACGACAGGACCAGGGTGCCGGCGACGCCCGTGAAGCAGACCCCCACCCTGCCGGACTCCGTCCTCCCGGAGACTCCGCGTTTGGATGTACTAGAGCGCTTGGCTCTGCCCGACTGCAGCAGCTCTCCGTGTCCCACAGAGGTGAACCAGGAGAACCGCACAGACAAGCTGAACTCAGGGAAGCAGAGCCACAGATGTGTGAAGCGTAAAAGGACCGTGTCGTCTGATAACAACACTCACATCACAGGTAAAAACGCTTAAGTAATAATATTAATAGTAATGAAAACATTTGCTCCCGTATGTGCAACTTATTTTAATTCTACACATTTTACGCACGGCGCTTTTTTAAATATTATATTCTTCCTTATACATTTATTTGTGCTTAACTTCAAAACAGTGTAAATAAATGCGTAACAATCCGTTTGTTTTTCCTTCTCTAGACTTTTTCGTGAAACGAAGAAGGGCTTCTGACAGAATATCAACCGATATGAGTGCGTGCCACCTCTCCAAATCTCCAATCCCGGTGGAACAAACTCCAAGGAAGAGAATTCGCTGAAGGTACGAAAAAGTCTCGATTTTTAAAAACCTCTACTTTGGGAAAAAATGTTCATCTTGTTATTCTGTCATAATAGTCTGAAGAGTTCTATAAATCTGAACTTAATTTGTTTTCTGAAGTGTTGTGGTTGTAGTTTGGATAGAGATTTCCTGCGTGTTTGTTTTCTTCTGCGTAAAACCCTGAAAGAGTACGCGGAGCTGTCTTATCATCAGGGAGGGGGTTGGGGAGAGTCCGTGGTGGTGAAATCGCAGTAGTAGTGATAGTAGGGGCTGTAGTAACACTGCTGGTTGGGGGGAGGGGAATGTGCGTCACGTAGTGGCGGGAAAGTGCTCTCCTAAAGGGCGACGCCTTCTGCTGACTTGCGTCTTTTTCGAGAATGACTCTTCCACGGAAAAACTCACCGTGTTCTATCCCTTCTTTTCCCCTCTCACAGGTGTTTTTTGCACTATTTTCCTGCGCATTTATTTTTTGCAACGAGAGAGAGCGGGACGATGTTTCTCCAGAAGCTGGACCTCCGGAGAGGAGAGCGGTGTGTACGGGAGACAAAGCCCGACGGCGGCTGCTCCTGCTCGGCTTGGCTCGCCCTGGCGGAGCGCAGCCTGCTCCGGATCAGACTCTCAGGACTGAACGGTTTGGGGGGAAGGGAGCTGAATGACTTCTATCCAGTACATATGTAGCATTGTTGCTTTTGCATACAGCCACTCGACAGTGTTAATGTTTTAACATCTGTGCAATCCTAAATAACTTAAAGAGAAATGTCTACACTGGCCAAAAGTGTACAGCTTTATAGAGACAGTTGTTAAATTTGTGTATTTTTAAGTCTATTTTAACTTATAATTTATTTATGTTTCCTTATATTTGTGAAATGCTCTCTTGATTTAGCCAAAGGGCATCATTTTATTTTATTTCACCTTATTTTATTGTTTCCATTTTTGTACTTTTTGATGTTTCTGCAATCATGTAGCTTCTTTTTTTTAGTTTCTACACTTGAAAAATTAGGTCTCTTTGTGTCTCTGAGCCGTTTATTTTTGTGTGTGTTTTCCTACAAGTGCCCTCTCAATAATGAGAATAAAACTGTTTTCACTTCAGATGATCTGTTTGGTGTGTGTTTGTGAAAGTATCTGAGACAAATAGGTCTTGAAACTGAAACTGAGATCAGAAACTCGACCTCGTTTGTGTTTTTCAGTCTCGTGGTTTTGTTTAGAAATAGGAACAGTGTGCTCATTGTGCGTCCTCAGAGCTCTGCTGTGGGTTTTAAGAAATTACAGGCAGACTTTTATGAGTCTCTCCTCCTAGAGCGCAGGTATCTCCTCCCTCCTCCCTCTCTGGACACCTTGCAGGTGCATTGAGATGTTCACAGCAGCTGCTAGGATATAGGCTAGGATGTAAAGGCCCTTTCGGCCCTTTAAAAAAGCAGCAGCTGCCTTTGGATCCCCGCTTTGTCCGCCACGCAGACACCCCCACACGCACTCAACAAGCCCTCTAAAGACCCACTCACACACCCTGTTTACCCCGGCGTGGATACACCGGGCGTGGAGGCCACCTGCCAGAGCTGCAGAAAGAAATCGACCAGTCTTTGTAATTGTGCTCGTCCATTGAAACAAACCATTCAGCAGGTCATACTTGCAAGTTTGGTCTTAGTTGAAAGAAGCAGTAGTGTGTGTGTGTGTTTGAGTGTGTGAAGCGCACAGGGCCTCCATGCCAGGAAAAAAGTAGTCCCATGTTTAAATACCTGCCCCAGAGTTTCTCCATCACTTCCTGAGTGTTTTGATGGAAACTGAGACTTTTGATGGCAGCAGTGACTTTGTCAGCAGCGTGCAGCCGTGAGCTCTGACGGCCTTGTTCTGATTCCCGACACAAAGCGCTCTCTGGCTCCATTCTTTCCTTTTTGTTGCCATATGGCAAATCCATGTAGACATAGCCAAGACCCATTCAGTCGGCCACAGAATGTCCTGCATCAGAGAACAAAAGACACTTTGTCTGCCTGCTCCATTGATAGGGATTGGCTAAAAAAATATTATAATTAATCTATGGCTATATCCAGCTAATTAACGCCCATATGCCCACAGGGAGCTGCCGGGCCTTTCAGAGCACTTTTAAAATCTCAATAGTTTACATGTTAAAGACAACAGCTGTTCATGTGTTACTTTAATGAAGTCCCTTCAGAGATGCAGACTGGACACATTCAGGGGGCTCGGGTCCCCCTCCCAGTTAGAGGGTCATCTGCTTTTATTTGTCCCCTCAGCTGTGTAACTATTTAAAATCAGGCCCGATAAATGCGACTAAAAATCCTCCTTAAGAGGAGAGGTCAAAGGTTAAGGCCCGAGTTTCAGTAGAAGGAGTTTTCATCACACACTGTTGAGGGTAACTTGTTGTTTCAACTTAAAGATATGATGTAAAGAGTAGAGGAGAGCAGATCACTCCAAAGTATTGATTCATTGATGCCAGCATCAGTACTGGCATTAATCAGTACTTGCTTGATGAGATTAATACTTAAAATCATCAGCACAAATAATATATACGTTAATTGCAGTTTCTGCAAGCTGTTTGATAAAATGATAACTTTAATGCTGGAACATAAAAAAGTTGATATTTAAAATTTCAAAGCAGAATAAAAATTAGAGTGTCTGATTGAAAAATTCGTTTTTGATTTCATCCATGAACAGAAACATTTGTCTTAGTGGTTGTTTTATTCTTATTAATTTCGACAAGCTGCTTTTCTATGTAAACAGTTCTGATATTGGAATTGATACTGGCACTCTCCCTATATATACTTGGTATCAGTCCATATCAAATTTTGCATCATCACTGTCTACTAGTAAGGGTAGTAATTTTCGGTCAGAAAACACATTTTGCCATTCAAACACTATCAGGAGTCATCGTGATAAACTAAAATGTTTTGGGTGTTCAATAAAACTCTTAATTAAAGTTGTGTAAACAGTAAAGTTCAAACAGCTTGTGTTAATGGCAGTTAGGTTACAATTCACAAAGGCATTCTGGGTAAAACTTGAAAGCTGTAGCTTTACAAAGCAGCTGGGAGGGGCTAAGGTGATTATCAAGTACATTACTGATTTATTTGGACATAGAATTTCAAACTGAAATCAATTTTGTCATTGAGACAATGCCAATTTATAGTTATCACAACAACCTCAGTAATCGTTCGTCATATTGATATAGAATAATATGTTAGAATAACAGATATGCAAAATTACATTTTATAGAGCGCAGGAAAATATCCAGATTCTGAGCTTTTAAACGGGAATCAAATAACTTTAAGGGCAATGTTGATCATCATGTGTGATTATTATGACTTAATTCATTTTTGCTGTTGCTGTGTGTTTGATGGGCACAAAGGAAGGAGATGACAGCGAACATACAGAGCTCATTACTGCAGGAGAATTACAACAGCAGCTGCTGATGGACTGAGCCGGCTTCTCTGACCTTTAACACACACACATTAAACACTTGAATCTCAGCTCTGTCTCTGACACCAGGGAAAAATGAAATAAAATAATTCAATTTTTGTTCTAATCTTTGATTTTTCTGCATTAAAGTGAAGAATAAGAATATTTGCACCTCTTTATTGTAATTTGAGGTTGAAAAACAAAATCCATAATTGTAAAAATGAGGAACAAGAAGTATTAAGATCTGGATAAATCTTTGGTGTACCACAATGAATGTTGCCAAAATGTAGAACATTGCACTAGGTAGAAATATTGCATTTGGATTGGAAAGAAGAAAAAAAATGGAGTTAATAAAACTAAAGCCTTAAATTTGATAAATTCATGCAGAGAGTCAGAGCCTGATGATTACACAAAGACACAAAGAGGCCTCTGTGCGCCTCCCTGCAGACTCACACATGATTTAATTTGCAGATTTTAATCACATTAATAGCTTTTACAACCTCCCCAGTCCTCAGTTTAATGCATCAAAGAAACGCTTCAGTCTCCATCAGCAGCAGCTCCGAGGCCTCCTGCAAATGTTGCAACTAAAACCATATTTTCAGCCCTGGATGAAAAAAAAAACAACAAAAACAGAAACGTAAAACGTATTTTCTTCCCCAAACACAATTAACGGGGCAGGCTGCGAGGCCTGCAATTAAAGACAGAAAGGAGGGAAATCAGCCAAGAAGAATTAGCATTTTCCATGACCATCTGGCATCGGCGCAGGCGACAGGGAACAAAGGCGAGCTGGATGGAGAGGAGAGGCGAGTGTGCCATCGCATTGACCTGCAAATGAGGCTTTGTCACCGAGTTAAAGCTCCCTGACCCCCTTTACCCCCCTCCAACAGAAAAAAAACTTCTCTTTTTAACATATAGCGAGGCCTTGAGGTGCTGCGGACTCAAAATATCAAAATATCTGAGTTTGTCGTCTGCATTTCTCGCATTGAATGATTAATTTATTGCTTTGTGAGTATTATTTTCTGTAAAACGAAGAAAAAAAGGCCTTTTTTAATTCAACAAAATAAAGATATAAAATGCACTTTCTTTTTACTTCAGGCCTTGATTTAACCTCCTGACGCAGCCCGGGCCTGTGCAGTTTTACGCACGGACGTCTCCGTTTTGAACTCATTTCTCCTTTTAATTCACACATCCTGCTTTAAAATCATAACCAAAAAGATTAAATAAACACATCTTGAAGCTGTAATGAGGGATTAAATGTTAAAAAATTCAAGATTTTCACGCTGTGGTTCTGATTTTTGCAGTTTTGTGTGCGTAATGCGGATTTCACACGAGAGTTCGTAATGTGTGTGTGAGTGTTAGCGTGTTTTTGAGTGCAAAGGGTGTGTTGGGGGAGGGGTGCGTGGACTGGAGGGACACCTGTGCATCTCCCACCTCCCACCCCATCCCCTCGCGTCCCCTCCCTCCACTCCACGGCTGAAGTGGGTACACAGAGACCCACGTGTTTGCATAAAGGTGATTGTATCCGGAGGAGGGATCTGTTGTTCTTGCATCTCAACTCTTTACTCTCTCTTTTCTTTTTCTCCTCACACACACACACACACACACACACACACACACACACACACACACACCCTCTCTCTTTCTCCCTCTTTCTCGCTCTGACTGCGGCGTGCGTCAAACAAAAGGCGGTGCGTAAAAAGCTCCTCGATCACTACACTACTTTCTGCGGTATTCATGTCACAGAAAACAGAACTAGCAGCTTTTTCTGAGGCCTAACAGCTGCTGTTTGAGATTTGCACCTTAAATTCACACCTGTGGCAAACATTTCGTGCGTCACGTTGCCCCCACACCTCTGACCGCGGAGCCTCTTTTTTGGGTCAAATCATCCTCGTTCATGTTTTTTTCCCTCCTTCTCCACGCAGACATGCCCCAGTGTTTTCCCTTTCTCCTCTCTCCTGGCTTTTCTCTCTTTACATCCACTCAGTATTCATGCCCGCGGATAACAAAGAGCTCGGCTCAATCCACGCAGGAGGCGGTGTGACAGGGAACTCGTGGCAGCTTTTCAAATATCTTCTTTCTGTCTCCTCCTTTTCTTTGCATCGCGACTTTGGTCTCTGCAAGACGAGAGAAGGAGGAGGAGGAGGAGAAAGAGAGGAGAGGAGAGAGTAGAGGAGGGGGGTTAATCAGCCTCCCATCTCAATCATTTCACTTTGCTCTCCCCACGCATCAAGGGGATCAGATTTAACGCGGAGCAGACGAAAGAAGATCCTTTACAGAGTTTCAGGACGTGATGCAGCGAGCGGCTAATGTGCAGACTGGTCCCTCACCAAACAGAAAAACAGATGAGACAGAAGAGGCAGCAGATCCAGGGTCCGAACAGATCATCACTCTGAATCATTTCATGTCTACAAGAATAAAAGTATAGCTAAAGAATTTTTCTGGTTAATGAAACCCCGTTTTTTGTCGGATCATGGCTGATGCAAATTCCCCTTCGAGAAACTCAGTCAGGACAACTTTAAAGAGGGGGTACTCTGCTTTCCTACGTGTGAAACATGGATTTAAACTATTAATGCTGGATATTCAGGTCAATCGTGTACAGGTTTTCAAGATTCAAAGGTTTTTATGAGGGATCTGAAAAGAAATAAATTCACATAAGAATCATAATTTTTAAAACCATTTCTCTTTTTTGGTGCAATATTGGTTTATTTTTCCAAAAGTAAACTCTTCATTTTAATCTTCAAATCAGAATTTTGTAAAAAAAAAAAGAGTGAGAACAGCTGGTTCAAATATATTGCTGCTGAATAAATCTTAAAAATTGACTCTGACATGATGCGAATTTTGTGGGATAACATGACTCTTGATTTAGTCTATAGACAACGTCAACATTCACCTTTTTTGTTGGTGTTAAAAAAGTGAAGTGGAAATCGCAAAAACTGTTAATATCGTTAAATCACAATTGAAATTGAATCAACACCCAAAAAATGGTAAAATAATCGTATCCGGGGAAAAAAAAGGATATTGTATCAGCCCTTGCTTTTATTGTCAATTTATTATAAATATGACCCATAATAGAAATAGAAATGGCTGGCCAATCAGAGGGAAGGGGGTGGAGAGTCTTAAAGAGACAGCAGCTTAAATAATGGTTTTCTAAAACACCTGAGAGACAAAAAATTATATACGTTTTCTTAGCTTTGAGTCATATTAAGCTAGTACAGGGTTACCAGAGGACAGAATAAAATCTTAAAGAAGCTCAATACCCCCTCTTTAAAGTCTGAACACTTGACCTATTTTCCTGCCTGTTAAGGTCAAATTATTGATTTTACTAAACATCAATGAATTCAAGGTATAAGGAAAAGGATTTGATGTGTTATAATTCTCTAAATAAAAACAAACCCTAATCCTATCTTTGGTTGAATCATTTTATTGAACTATAAAAATGCAGATGATCTCTACTGTTGTATTCTCCAAAAAATAATTTGACACATGTGTAGCATCACCTGAGAAATTAAGAAGCAGGCAATTACTGCTAGAAATATTAGAGTCATAATAGCTTTGAATATTCATTTGGCTTACTGCTAAAAGCCTTGTCATTCTCTGGATATTGGATGTCTCACTGAACAATGATTCTTGAAAAGACTCTGATACCTCACTGATTGATCCTGCTACAAACGCCGCACCCCCAGGCTCACTCATCCCAGCACCGGCAGCATATGGTGTGTGTTGCTATGTGTGTGTGTGATTTACGAGATCTGCATTCCCACAGAGGACACACACCAGTGCTCCCAGTGGTGATATGTGACGAGTGAACGCCTCTAAAAAAAAGAAGAATTCAGATCTAAAGCTTAACGTCACTTTGACTCATAAATTGCAGATTGACCTCATTTATAGAAAACTTTTCAGGAGTAAAAGAGATAAAGAGGCTCAAAAACAGGCAAGTGTGTCAGAAAATTCATGAAGTAAACGGACAGAGAGGAAAAATATGACTCAAAAATGAAAAGAGGAAACATAAATACGTCAAATTAAAGAAATGAAATGTAACAGCTAAAAATGAGGGGGAGTGAGGGAGGGAAGGAGACAATGAATGGAACTGGCAAGGTGAGGCAAGGAAATACACAGAGAAGAAAGCAATGAAAGAGACAGTGAAGGAGGTATAGAAAAAGACAGCAAAGGAGACAGTGAAGGGCACAAGGAAGGAGATGATGAGAGAGAGTGAAGGAAGGAAGAAAAGGAGAAAATAAAGGAGTCGAAGAACAACAGAGAAGGCGACAATTAAGGAGACTTTGAAGGAGACAAATGACACAAGGAAGGAGAGAGTGAAGGAGACCAGAAGACAGAGAAGGAGAAAATAAAGGAGTTGAAGAACAACAGAGAAGGAGGCAATCAAGGAGCGAGTGAAGGAGACAAAGGACACAGAGGAGGAGACAGTGAATGAGAGAGAAGGACACAAAGTAGGACACAGAGGAGGAGACAAGGAAGGAGAGTGAAGGAGACAAAGGACACAGAGAAAGAAAATAAAGGAGTTGAAGAATGATAGAGAAGGAGACGAGCAAGGAGACAGTGAAGGACTCAAGGCAGGACACAGACAAGGAGACAAGGAAGGAGAGAGTGAAGGAGACAAAGGACAGAGAAGGAGAAATTAAAGGAGTTTAAGAATGATAGAGAAGGAGACAGTTAAGGACACAGAAGAGGAAACCATGAAGGAGAATAAAAAAGTCACAGAAAAAGACAAATGGGAGGAGACAGAGAAGGTGGAAAAAAAGGAGACAGAGAAAGACACAAGGACAGAGACAGTAGGAGATACAAAAGGAGACAGGAGCGGAGACAGTGTAGTGAAAAGTGAAAGAGGCAGAATTACACAGAGAAGGAGACATTTAAGGTGAAAGAGATCAAGAAGGCGACAGACAAGTTCACAAAGTCAGAGTTAGGGAATGAGACAAGGCATGGAGAAGGAGATTAGTGCAAGAAGTTAAGAAGAAGACAGTGAAGCAGATGGAAAATTACACAAAGTAGGAGTCAGGGAAGGAGACAAAATAAAGCACAAGAAAGGATACAGAAGAGGAGACAGTGAAGGAAACAGGAGAAAAAGCTGGTGATGAAAGTCAGCCTGTCGTCTGAGAAGGAGTAAATCAAATCCAAGATGGGTTGTGGTTACAGTTGGAGTCCTCAGAGTCTGTACTCCTCCTCCAGACTATCTCCCCTCATGAGTCCTGTTCTTCTCCTGGAAAAAAGAAAACTCTGAACAGACAAACTGGGCTGTAAATGTGAGTCTCATTTATAGCTCCTCTTAAGATGTCGGATTTGATGGAGGTTTTGCACATCACATTTTGATTAGTTCTGGATTTCTATCTTATTTTTTATCTGAAGATCAGTTTGCATATAGAAGTAAAAGCCTCTGTCTTTCTGTGTTTGACATGCTGTGATGCTCTGGTGGACACTCAGAGGAGCTCATGGTGAGAGAATCATGTCTGGGTCCGGCCCCTCCGTGCTCCTCACATACTGTACCCATCAGTCTCTGCATAGCTCCACTGTGGACAGACGGCTTTACAAGCTCAGCACCATATGCAGCTCTGCAGGAAGGGGCCGGCTGCATTGTGGCAGTAATTGGACAGAGAGGAGAGAGGAGGAGACGCAGATAGTGCGATGACACTTGAGAAATGAGATCTAACTCCATCCCAGTGCCAGTCCTGACAGCTCCAATCCTCCACCTCCATTCTTTCTCTTCCTCCCTTTGTCTGCGTGCTTTTCAGCCACTCTGCTCCAAACCTGTTCCCCTTCACGTCCCTCCTCGCACGGGGATGTGAGTCCTCTGTGGAGCGGCTGCTGCCTCTGTTTTATCTGTCCATCCATCCATCTCTGACGCCTCTCCTCCTCCTCCTCCTCCTCCTTGTGAGCACTTTTTCTTCTCCTTCAATCATCTTGGCTCATAAAACTTTGGGAGGAGGGCGAGCAGGCTGTGTTTTCAGGGCTGGCTACACCGCTATGGGTGCACTGACTCGGACTAATGCTATTCACGCCTCACATTTGCTCGCCAGGTCCCGAGAAAAAAGATGGGCACGGCTGCTTTTATGAGACACGTAACAAAGAGCCGTCATTCATCGGACGGTGGAGGAGACGTGGATCATCCTGTTAGCTTGGAGTTAGCATCGCGATAAGGCTTCTTCGCTTCTATTCTGAAAAAAATTCAGCAGAAAAATGATCCAGAGAAGCTCAAATCTTGCAGATTTCATCCTCTTGTCTCATACTTTTATATGACTTTGATCTCTCGTGATGTGGACGATGTTTGAGAGTTTGTGCCAGTTTGACAGACGTGCACTCTGGTGGCGATATAGATTTATACTTCTGCTCCCGGGTCACCAAGCTACTATTAATCTTCACCTTTCCTTGGCAGCTCCTTCACTCAGGGCCAACAGCTTTACAGGCCTGTTGGCAGCTCGCAACAATACCCAGAATGCCGCAGGGCCTTGTCAGCGTGTCCTAATTTGTGGCAGTGGTCCCGGGGTTGAATTCAGCCGCTGCTGGCTGCTTGACCTGCTGTATTCTGTTGGCGGATTAGCAACATCTTTTAGTCTCCGTGCAGGGCAACAGAAACGCAGACTGCAATTACACAGCGGGACGGGCCTGCTCACACACACACACACACGCACTCCCACACACAATTGTGGATGGCGAGATGGGGGGATGAATAGTGTGCAGAGAGAGTGAGAGAGAGAGAAGCAGGTGATGTGTCGGTTTGCGGCTTTGAAGAAATCTTGAGAAAAGGAAACAGTCTCAGTGTGTGTTTTGGGGTTTTGTACTCACTCAGTGGGTCTTGAGCTCACATTGTAGACATGGAAATCAGTGTTCCCAGAGGCTGAGCCGCAGATTATCTTCACAGAGATGGCACAGAGTCACATCTGAGGGCCTTGTGTTTGTCAAACAAGCTTTTTGGCACTGTTGATAACATACAGTTATCATGGTCATATCAAGGTCTGTTTGGACCTTTTGTTTTCTCGATTGTTTAAGAAATCAAACCTACAATAGCTGGGGGGTTGGGGTTGCAAAATAAGTTTTCAAATATCCTCTTGGGAGGTAAAACACAGCCAAATATGGCCAATGAGGAGCCAAACGCAGGCTAAAGTGTTCTCTTGGAGCTTAACTTCAACCTCTCTGACTGGTTAAAACATGATAAACTGTCTTTCTAGGACACAAAGCATATGCCATAGTGTACTTTTTAGGGCCAAATCACACCCTAATGTGGCTGACTGGGAGTTAATACATGTGCTAAAGGGCCCTCCTGGAGCTAAACTTGCCCCTTTGACTGGTCAAAACATGATAAACTGCCCTCATTGGAACCAAAACATGTACTAAAGTACCCTCTTGGAGCTAAACATGCCCCACTGACTAGTCAAAACATAACTAACTGTCATCATGGAAACCAAAATATGTCCTGTAGTGTCCTCTTTGGAGCCAAAAAACTAAACTCGCCCCACTGATGTATAAAAGCATGATAAAGTTGCCTCATTGGAGCCAAAACGTGCTCTGCTTTTTTTTTCCTTTCACTTCTGCCCCTTGAAATGTCTGGGCATGCCACTGCCATGCTGTACTGTTATTTTTTTGAGGATGGAAGTTGCAGGTTGTGTGTTTTGAAGTTAGTGCAAGATAAATGATTTTTCTGACCCCGAGTTGCACATTTTCAAGTTAAAACACTGAAAACAACTTTGATTTCACTGCTACGAGTGCAGGTTATTATTAGTTTAATGTGGTGTATAAATAAAGATCCTCATTGTGCGCCCCGTCACTGTCGTCATGTAACTTTAAGTTTCTCAGACTAAAGCCTTTGAGCAACATGCTGCTCTTAAAGAAAAAGAAACCCTCTCATTCTGCTCCCAGATGCATGTGCACAATGTTACCCTGATCCAAAACAAAGGCCCTGACACGCTCAGCAACAGGCAGAGATGCAGCAGGTCAAGCGCAGATCAGAATTGGCAGCACGGCGCTGCACCTTACAATGCACACAAAGCCCAGAAGGATGGGAATAGGGAAATTGGCAAACCTAACATGGTCCCCTGCCATCATCCCTGGCTCCCTCCTTCTGTGTCCCAACAGATGCTATGTTCCACGAAGACACTGTCAGCTGCACCAGAAAGGGTCCAAATTTGTTGACAATGATGGCCTGGACAAAAAAAAAAAAAAAAAAAAGGGGACAGAAAAGGAGAAAGAAACAAAATAAAGGTTGTCAGAGTCAGAGTTTACAATGAGGACACTGAGCTGAGGAGGAGGAGGAGGAGGAGGCACGGACCTCTCACCAGGAATATCTGTGTGGAAACAGAGCCTGGACCCCTCCCAGAGCTGTTACTATCGTATATACACAAACACGCACGCACTCGTCAGCTGCAGGCCAGCCGCTGTCTGAGCCCAGATGGTGCAGAGCTGCATAACTCACTTATCTGTCTCAGGCCTCTAAAGGAATGCTTAAAGGCCCCTCCAATTCCCAGTGGACGTCACCAAAAAAGAGAGAGAGAGAGAGAGGGAGAGGCACGCCATCTGCTCGCAGGCACCGTGGACACCCCCCTTTCCTGTGTGCCCTTAAAAATCATCCCCCATCTTTTTTTATTTCTTATCTTCAACCCCAGAAATCTTGGACTGATTCCTGATGCCACAACAGAGGGATAAGAAAAAATAAAACAGCATCACCAAGTTCAACGATCGTCATCTACATCAGGAGTTAAACTGTCTTGTTGAGGGTTTTAATGTTTCCAGGGTTAATAAAAGACATTTGTATTCATCTTTCCACACGACCCTTCAAATTTAGATGATCTGATGGAGATATTGTAGAATTTCATGTACTGAATCCTAAGTGAGTGAACTGCAAATGTAAACACTAAATCTCCTCACCCAGATGTTTGCCAGACCTCTGCGTATCTCATCTTTAAGTCTTAAAAACAGATAAAAGAAGGAGGTATTGTGCTTTTTCCGTCTTTATTCTGTCCCTCTGATGCCTTCATAGTATCTTTACATTAATCACACCAAAAAAAAACAACCTTTTTTTCTCTCTCTGGTGTTTTAGAAATGCTTTTCTCAGCCTCCATCTGTAACACTTTCAGTATGGATGACAGGCCTGTAGTTGGTGAGAAAACTGTAGGAGCGGTTCACACAACACCGGTTTAGAGGTGAGCTGATCATCTGGTGTTTATATTGAATGCTTCCTCTCTGATTGCAGAAATGGTACCATAGTTGCACATTTTGTTGAAAGGCAGTCAGCAGATTCAGCAGCACAAGCACAACACAGCAGTCTGCTACTGTTTCTGTTTTTGTTGTTGTCCAATGAAAGTTAAATGTATGCAATTCAGGGTGTGACATCAGCATTTTACTGAAAACTCTAGCTCGCCATTTACACGGCAACGGTACCAGCAATGTTTCAGAAAAATTCCATCCTGATTTTCCAAAGCTTCCATTTTAGGTCGACTAAAACGCAACAATACCTTTGATTTTCATTCATAAGCTGTTGTCAGGTGGACATTCCCTGGCCAATCATGCCATGCTAGGGCACGATTGGCCAGTGTGACCGCAAGTAAACCATGATTCACTTCATGCACAAGCACCAGCATGTGCCTGCAGTGCGTACATGATGCGTAATTCATGACTGTTTTGTTATATACAGATGCAGTCTCATCAATCCCACACAGTGACATTGGTAGCCGTATCAGAGTAATGTACTGTCCATATACTGTTTGGCTTAAGACAATGAATGGGGCAAATGTGAGAAATGAGTGAATGTTAAATTTGCTGTTCAGCTCCACATTGTCTTCCTTTTCCATAGGATTTGAGCCCTAAATATCTGTTGTCTCTGCATATTTTGTCAGTAATCCTGCAGTTGATGTGTGTAACGGTTGAGTCTACTACCATTAAATTTAATGCTCTGTTAGGGCATTTACTTGGCTCATAAATACCAGCATTCAGTTTTTTTTCCCTATTGGTACAAATGGTCTGTTTTTATTGCTAATGGTCGGACTTGCACAAAAGCTGTTTTGACGAGTTTACAGGCACATTCAGCGATTTTCTACAACATATGACTATGTAGAGGTTTGAAAATCTATTAGGACTTAACATTCATGTTTAAAAAAGAAAAGCAGAACACACTCTTTAATAAATATCAAGTCAAGCATGCCATGTCATTTTCCCACCTTCAGATGTTTTGAGACTTGGTTAAACTCTGGGATGAGAGAGACGGCAGCAGGAAGGGAAGTTCAGGCTGGAGGTCGTTGGGTTCAGTCGACACAAACTTTTAAGCAGGAGTCTGATGGTGCACAGACTGGGATTTTACACACTCACACATCTGCTTTTGCACAAACCGGATATATAACCTTCAGTTTTTGGGGTGAATTATGTGTTTTATGTATAAAGTGAGAACATTATAAACTTTTTAGTTTTGGTGGATCAGTCTGGAGTCCACTTTTGCTAATGTTTTAGGATTTTACTTCTCACTCAATTGATTTTTTTGCCCCAAAAAGTTTCCTGAGTGTGTCCTGGAAAGACATGTGAGGAACAGAAAGTAAGAATAATAAAGTAGTAAAACCTTTGATAAGACTTTAAAGATGTTGGTTTACCTTCATCACGAAGCCAACTCTCACTCTCTAAGCCCAGATTAAACTCTCCTCCTCCTACCCGGAGCGTATCGCTGTTTAAAGAGGAGTGAGCTCCCCACCACCCACTGAGACAAGTGTGGCTCAGGTGTGAGAGTGTGTGCATGTGTGTGTGTGTGTGTGTGTGTGTGTGTGTGTGTGTGTGTTCACCACATGTGCCTGCTGGTGTGTGGTCTGCCCAGTCTGTGTAAGCATAATCAGATGGTTGTCCTTGGTCTTGTACGTGCCTGCATGAGCACACAGAAAACAATTAATGTAGCTTTTCACGGGCAGAGAGAGAGAGAGATTATCAAAGTGAGTGTTTGTGTGTGCGTGTGTGTGAGTGTGTGTGTGTGTGTGTGTGTGTGTGTGTGTGTGTGTGTGTGTGTGTGTGTGTGTGTGTGTGTGAG